>PKRV01000792.1:0-57006 GCA_003709505.1 Hyphantria cunea
GGCAGAACAAAAAATAGTAAGACAAGAAATTAAGATAAATATAATAAACAACATAAATACTATGCCGGCTGGCAAGAGCTGGTTGCGAGAAGCCGTGGATCGAACTAAGTGGCGTGCAATTGGAGAGGCCTGTGTCCAGCAGTGGACTGCGATAGGCTGATGATGATAATGATGATGATACTATGAATAAAACATCCACGAAAATTTCAGAAGTATAGAATGAAATTATAACCATCATTTTCAACTTTCTAGCCTTTATTATACTTTAATATTCCCAAGATTATTTTAGGTTTGTCTTCTAGTTCAACCGGTTTTACCTGAATATAAGTTGTTATGTAGAGCGACTGATATGGGACCTCTGCAAACCTGAGTGCATCTGAATCCATTTAACTAGTAGTCAGTATATTTGAGGCACTGACAATAATAATTGTTATAGGTGTTCATGACAACCCGGAACCGGCGGTTACCATGCTGTGTTCATCAGGCACAGGCAGGTAACACCACCATCTTCTATACTCTGGGCTGCTATTAAGAATGCTAGTAATAAAAACCAACACCAATCCAATATGGGAATCAAACCCGAGATTTCTTGATCTGTAGGTGCTGGTGCTAACCCAAAATTATATCCAGATACATAAAAAAGTTCAAACTCAAAAAATAGATAAGTATAGTAGAGTATTAAGAAGAAAAATTCTGTATTCTTGGCATTGAAGAAGGAGATAATTCATATAAAGAACTGGAAAGTAATATTTTAATTTTTATTAAGGAAATAAAGATATCTTGAGCGGAATGAGGTTGAATCAATAAATTGAATATTATAATCGAATATATTATTATATCTGAGCTAAAAAGGAACAAACTAGAGATAAAAATATAAAAATTGTATTATTACAAAACAAAAAAATATTAAGAATAGCACAATATTACAAAGGAGATCACCAAGACCTACAAGTTTTATAGTAAAGATAAGAACTACAACGGAACTATTAAAATGTAAAGCACAAAGCAAGAAAGCAATAATTAAAATTGACAAAAAGATAGTTTTAAACCATCCTAGACCTAAGGAACTGCTGTCGAGACAAATTCTTCTCTTGACTGCAACCCTCCAACATACCAGGATGCACCTTGTAACAAAAAGAGAACAAATAAAAACTACATTTAAGAATTAGAATCATATATAGATTTATTAGCATTCAAGAAAGAGACCCAAAGTTTAGCCAGAGTTAAATTGCAACTTAAATTCTTAAAATAAGTTTGCGGGATAGTTTCAGAGTATTGTTGGAAATATAGTTCCTACTCTAAACATATACTTAGTAGATGTTTGTTAGCTTATTGTGTGTATTATATTTATTAGTTAACCTCACTCGAACAGATAGCAACAACAAGCAGCAGCAACCAACAAACATGAACTTAGCTGTTTGTATTTGTGTTGTTTCCACAGAACATGATGTTAGGCTGGGAAATCTGGGATTATACTGAAATTTTGCATCTAATCCAGTGTCCAGTAAAACTACAAGTGTCCTAGATTATGACCCCTATTAGCTTTGTAACTACCAAATTAACAAGGAATGGCATGACTCGCTTGTCTGTGAGTGAGGAGAAAACGCTTCCTGAATTTCCCACAATATTAATTTAGAGGGTGCTGTTGGTGTTGCTTCTCTTTACTTAGAAAATTGTACTTAAGGCTCTTTGGAAGTGCCTTAAGTAGTTTGTGTAAGTAAAATTTGTGTATGTGTTATTTCTAACAGGTCCATAAATTTTACCAATTTAAAGAAAGTAGATTCAGTGATAAATATTAAAAAAGATAACATGTTTACAGTTTTATTATGATAAAAGAGATTTTTTTTGTTAATAGAAAACTTGTATTAATTTTCTGTCAAAGCTTTACAATCATTATAAGGAGGTGCTCAATTCTGTTTTAATTTAATGTACCACCAAAACTGAATTGTTGTGACGGTTTAACTTTGGTAGATTATGATCTAACTAAATAAAAATATGTTAAATTGTTAGCAGTATGTTACAGTTCACAATGTTTCCACAGTTTACAACTTCGCTAGATAGATTACAAAATCTAACGGTATTGATAATCTCACGATAACATAAGCAAATAATGAAGTTTGTGTTACTTACTTTTTTTGCTTTTGAAGGTATGATCGCTTAATTTAACAACTACTCACCGGCATCGAAACCAAAGACTCGTATGTTTCTTGTAAGTGAGTACCGACGATTGGCATCAGTCGAATGTTTTCTCCTAAGCAAACCCTACACATCAAAAGCCTTTCCATGATTAATTCTACAGCAAGTTCACTCTCTTTTTAACTTCAAAATCACTTTTGTTTTTTCACTGTCCATGCGTCTATCTTCCTGTCTTTATTATAGATTCTATTCGCGTTTTGGGAGTATTTTTTTAAGTAATTCGTTTTATTCATTGTTAATAAAATAATGGTCCATCAAACAGAACATTTTAAACATTCGAAGAGATTGAGCACTCAGTACGATATATTTAAAAAACCACCCGATACAGTGACCACTAGGGATGCGAACGACACAACATTTTTCCAAAATACGACATGACGTTTCTGTCACAAGCATAGATTTCAATCACTAGCACTGACGCCTTTCAAACTAAAGCAAAGTAAAAAATTAATTTCAAATGTTCATGTTATCACTATCTATCTGTCCACTGCTAATTTTGGAGAATTTCGGAAAGCTGGAAAAATTTTAATCTCTCTTAATAATTTTATTATATATTATATATACGTATATCCACCCACTTGACATTAGCAGAATTGTCGACACCAACACAGTTTGCCCTTCCTAAGAAAAAGAAAAGAAAACATTTTCTATCACCCGTCACTCTATTAAAGGAAGATGTCGGACATCGTTTTCTGTTTTTGCGTAAGACGGTCCCCATTACATGTCATCCACATTTTTTATAATTTTTATCATTAATTCTATTATAACAAAGACTTGAAGACTCGAGGACTTAGAATTGAGGACTTGAAATACTTGACATTGGCAGAAATAGCTGATCAGGCTGATTGCCGTAGTATCAAAAGAAGAAGAAGAAAGGTAGATGTGTGTGGAAAAATACTAAAAACTTAAAAAACTGAACTCATCAAAAGAAGCAGCGATGAGATCTGCTTGCAAATTCGAGTACCATGGCTTCTAAGTACCAGGTTTTAAAAGTAGTTGAAAGTATTTATTAGTATCAAATATTTTTAAGTATTGACATACTATATAAATAACTAGTGCTAGTTGGGCTCCTATCCTCCATTCAACACACAACACACACACACACACACGCACACCCACAAAGTTTTTTTTTTTAAAATGTAAAATAGAATATGTAAGTTTTGTATAGTATGTAACATTATTTGTAATATAATATTTACCACCGCATGGGGTTTGGGACTGTTACTCCTTAATACAGGTTTTTCAAAACCTACCGAGGAGACAGCGCTCTAACCACTGATCATATGCACTGACTAAACTTAATACTGTATTATCTATTTGCGAAATAAAGAATATTATTATTATTATTTGTGCATTTATTTTTCTTGAAATCTGAATTTCGGTATTTTAATGAAAACCACGGTCTTAGGCCAAGTGCAGTTCATTTGAGCGAGTTAGGACTGAGGCTATAAACCTGTGAAGCTGTGTCATCCAGTAAAAACTTTCGTACCATACGGCAAGTGTTCACTATAGCGGTTTTTTGCATAGAAGTGTATCTGTTAGTGGGGAGTTCAAACTGTTTATAAAGTGATGGAGATGTTTTTGGTATAACTCCGGTGGTGGAGACTACCAAAGGCAACATGTACACTTTAGTAATTTTGCAAATTCCCACTACTTCCTCTTTTAATTCTGTATACTTATGTACCTTGTCAGTTATTGTTTTCTATAAATTGTGTGTGTTAAGATCTGCAATATCTACTAAGTATGTGTGTTTATTATTTTTATCTAAAAGAGTTATGACAGGTCTGTTGTTGTGAATAGTTTTATCAGTTAATATGGATCTATCGAAGTATATCTTGTGACTTTGGTTTTCCAACACTGGTTTTGGAGAATATTGGTAGTATGGTACTATTTTAGGTGGTATCAATTTATATTTAATAGCTAATTTCTGGTAGGCGACATGTATGATTTGAACGTGGTTATAAGCATAGTCGTTTTGAGCTAGGGTTGGACATGCGCTTGTGATGTGTTGAATGGTTTCTGCGGATCGGTGATATTTTCAACATTTATCATTTTGGATATTCGGATCTTTCAAAATAAATTTATTGCAGTTTTTAGTGTTAATAACCTGGTCTTGTATTACAATCATAAACCCTTCAGTTTCAGGGAAAAGAGAACCTAATTGCAGCCACTACACATATTTGAAGAATGGACATCTATGAGTCTACTTATTCTTTTTTAGCGACTCTGGTTTTTCATAGATTAGGTTTTGTAAGATATTGTTTGAATTTAATGGAGTAAAGTTAACATCAATTCCAACAATGTCTGCATGTAACTTGTTGTAGTTTTACTGTAGAAGAAATCTTTTTAATTTTTTTATTGTCCTTCCCTTAACGCTGTCAGATCTATAAGACCTCTTCCCCCGTTTTGTCTCTTAAGTGCTATTCTCTGTATTGCCGATTTTTGGTGTAAATATTTGTGTTTTGTTAGTGTTGTTTTAGTCTTAATTTCTAAGCGATTTATGTCAGTACGTGTCTATTTTACTAATCCAAATGAGTACGTCAATACGGGTATGGCAAATGTATTTATGACTTTAAATCGATTTTTAAATGAATGAAGTTGCCTTTTACATATCAGGTTTAATCTTCTAGCGTATTCGGATGAGAGTTGCCTTTTAATTTCGTGTGATTTATTTTATGAGATTGTTGAATTCCTAGATATTTATAGGTGCCTGCTGGTTCCATACTTAAAAATAGATTAGATTCTAGTGTGTTGTTTGTAGTAGTTGCTGTTTTCCCGTTGCGTTCTACATATGTCAATTCTGAATGACAGAGATACAAATACGCTGTCCTGCCGGCACATATCTTCATTATTTTTCATATCTTCACTATCCAGGCTACGCGCTCCTTTATCCTTTGGCTCCACGTGGATTGGTTCTATGAGCCAATTCTTCATACGCCTTCATAAGCTCACCCAGCTTATCACCAGGATACCAGACATATCAAATCAACGCTCTTATTGCTAAACATCTAACCCAGTTCAGTATGATGGTCCTCGCTCCTCCTTGCTCTGGGACCTCTTAGCCACCACCTGGTTTTCACCGCGGTGCCTCTTATTGTCCTGCCACGACGTGTTTATGTGGTAAAAAGGCGATTATGAAACTCCTGGGATGTAATGCACGATTACATTGCATCCCACCCGTGGGCTGAACGCTATTTTGAGGACAAAGACCTAGAGTAGAGTCATAGAGTGCGTCCGCAATGGGCGATGTAAATTTTTGAAAATTAGCGCACACCCCAAAAATAAGTGATAAAAAAGTCCTAAATAAAAGTATCTTAAATAATCTCAAATAATTTTATTTCCGTTGCCTTATCTGAAACTGGTTAGTTATAAGTTAATATGCATAAGAAGGTAATATCAGATTAACAGGATTTAAGGCGAGCAATATAACATGCACAACCAAAAACTATGGTTGGAATGGGTGTTTGAAAGTAGAATATACTTTGTTTTCAAAATTTGAAAATAAAAAAAATGTTGTTACCTAAAGACCTAATCGAACACAATAACTGTTATCGCTGACACTACCATAAATGTGTTTTAATGAATATTATCATTTTGCTACGTAAATATCAACTCTAGCAGTTAGGTAATAAAGCTTAGTTATAAATCTACATAGAAAATCATATATTAGATAGAAAAAAAATAACGGTTTCGTTAGGTGAAAAGTTTTACTGAAAGCTTATCAGTGAAAACTGCAATTCTCTGTCTATTATTGTTTCTGAGATATAGAGAAGAATCTCTAGGAACAAAACTGAGGATTATGAGATATATTTATTATATATCAACATTTATTGCCAGTATGCTTATCAGATATAGTTTCAAAGGTTATATGGAGACGTTGTTTGTTTCCATTTCGAAATTATGTACGTTTTTCTGCATTTTTTCTTGTAGAGGTCCAAAGTCTGATCTGCATTTAGAATAATAGATTTGCAGATTTATCATAAAATATAGTCAATTACCTAAATTGGACTTTGATCTCTTATTATTCAAATGTAATATTTGTTTCTTTAACACTTGTTTACTGAAAAATGATTTTCGTTCTATCAACTTTCGCTCTGTTATTAAATCCAGTAATCTCTCCATTCTTCCCTTAAATCCTACCCATAATCTGCCAAACTGCAATCCATCTCTCGTAGACCTTATTTTTGTATCCTCTGTGGAGCATGTTGCCAAACATGGTCAGTGCTCTGCAGATTCGTTTTCCTACCACGACATTTTCCTTCTTTCCTACCTCACTCGCACTCCTAAACTTAGATCTAAAATAATTTCACAGCGTAGTTTTTGTGATATGAATGTCAAAAATCTTAGCAGAGACGTCGAAATCTTCAACTGGACTCATGTTTTTAATTCTAAATGTGTCGATGAAAAACATGATTTGTTCACTAAAAATCTGATAAACCTGTATGAGAAACATGCACCGATGCGACAAATAAAGGTGAAACATCTGCCTGCACCCTGGCTTACTTACTTACTTATCCACAAGTTTGTTGAAGATGGTGACCCAGTTAAGATCTGAAAATTTCTCAAATCATTGGGGATCGGCAAGTCACGTCCTACGTGTGCTTCAAAAGATGTTGATATCGGTCCCTTATTTTATATTTTTCTGCTGCCAACTACGCAGGAGCGATCAAGACTATAACGCTAAATAATCTTTCTTCTCTGCCGACTCCTAACTGTTCCCAATTTCTTTTAAGTAAATTTGCTGCATATGATGTTAGGAAGAGCATTATATCAATAAATTCAAATGCCGTAGGTAACGACGGAATCAGCCATAATATGGTCCTTCCTATCCTGGATGAAATCCTTCCTATCATTTGCCACATTTTTAATTATTTCATATCCATCAACACATTTCCATTTGCATGAAAAATAGCCCAAATTTCAAGAAATCCAATCCGTCTTCCATCTCTGATTATCGCTCCATATCTACCCTTCCGTTTTTCTCCAAAATCCTCGAGCGTCTTATTTACCCGCAGCTAAGCTCATTTCTTACAAGAAATTATTTCCTTAATCCTTTCTAATCTAGTTTTCGTCCAGGCCAGACCACTACCACAGCTCTGGTCCATATTACGGATGGTCGGACATGGACGAAGGTAAGCTAACAGTTTTTACTTTGCTAGACTTCAGCAACGCCTTTAACACTGTTTGAACGCTGGGCTTTGAAGTCTTACTGGGTATATTGTGTTAACTTAACATATCTCCATTGGCAATTGACTGGTTTCGTAGTTATCTGTACGGTCGCCAGCAGCAGCAAATTTAATAACTATTTATGTATGTTTCTTTCTCTTTCTTACCTTTCTTATCTTCTTCTTTTAGGGCAGTAGGTAAATATGAATTATTAAGATAGCAAATTAAAAAAAAAAACAGAACCATGCAGTAATGTCGTATGACATGTTACAGTGGACACTTTTTGTGTAGTCACTTTCTCGGCAATAGGAAGATATATAAAGACATTAACCGGAATCAAACTTGATTTAGACCCGTATTATCTATAGCGCGATATAGTAAGCACGCATCACTAAACTACAGATATGTGGTATCTTAATACCTTCGTATTACTCATCGTACTTGAGCCATCACTTCAAGTAAGTTGTCTTCTAAAACAGTAAATAACTTTAATTCTGGCCAGTAGTTTAATGTGGGTGATTTTGGACATATTTACTCAAAAATTCACGAAGCAGTCATAAGGACTGCTGACATAAGAGAAAACTATAAACAAACAGTTGTTTAAGCTCACCTAAAATGAACGTCTTTGCTCCTTAAATAAAATGCGCGATAAAAAAGTAAAAGGAATTTAGCTCATGAAAAGCGTTCGGTGACGATGACACGAGTTCCATGATTTTTGTTCATCCAAGAAGAGCTCAACGCGCCTAAAGTAGTTTTCACTTCAAAAAACCGTTTTCACAAATCTTGCCATGCTTTTCACCGTAAGAGAGAAGTTGCCAGAGCCTTTTTTAGCTTTATTTTTCAAGACTCCGTGCCATAGTGAAAAAACCGACCAATTGCGCGTCGGTCTCGCGCACCGAGTATTCCGTATAAACCTGTAGGTATATTATATGATGTAACTAAAAATTTTGGCTTTTCGCAAATTTTCTTATATCTGTGCTAATAAGATGTTGCTTTGTTCCAAATTTCAAGATTCTGAGTTCACGGGAAGTGCCCTGTAGATTTTGATTCCTTTGCGAGTTATAATGCAATAAGTTAAAATATCCGATAATCATATCCGCTGGGTGCAAAGTACGAACTGGTACACCACAAATTGATCACAGCACCCATCGAGACCAGAACAGAAATTTTCGGCAGACCAACAGTTTATTTTACAGCGAAGTTTATGTATCTGTGCATTTTAAGTAAAAATAAACTAAATGTGCATCACGAAACCTGCTCCTTAGTTAACTTCAAGAACTAAATATGACAAAAATTGTGATCTTTGGCGAACTGTCTGGCACTTGTTCTACCCCTTTACTATTTTCCATAGATTTTCGAGGATTTTTCTTTGTGGTAGTATATAATAGTGTATCATATCATATATTTAAATCTGACACTCTGATTGTAGGCAAAACCATGTTAACATACCACTAGAATTAATCTGTAAAAAACACACTATTTCTTTAATTCTTATTACAAACATACTTCATTGAAATGGATCATAGTATATATGCAAAATGTACTACGTTAAAGATTATATTAAGAATGTTTTGTATGGCGTCGATGCCACTGAAGTTTAACGAATTATATTTTGTTTGTTATTAGGAATCGATGTCGAGTGTGCCCAGAATCCCGTTCTATACTTAACTTGTCCATGTTGACTAAAACTGCACAAAAAAATGCATTATTAATGACACTATAGTCATAAATAGTCTACTGATAATAAATATCAAATGCGTAATTTAATTAAATATGTTTGTTATTTACTTAATTCTCGTGAAGTCAGCAATAAGAAAATCCGTGTGTACTACCTAAGTTACTTTACTGTACTGAAATTTCTTGATAATGCCATTTTAGACGGCATGAACGCATTAAAGCGTGATTTTTCATTAAAGTTATTTGTTTCTCTACAGTTCATAAAGACAATCAATCATTTGACATTTCAAGTCCGCCGTAATTGTAGCCGTTAGTTGGCGCTGCCATCGCGCACCCAGTGCATTAAAACTAGGCATAAAAGTGTTCAAATAAAACAAATTGTCAATATTCCAACCTTCAAATATTATTCGTATTACAGAAATCCACCCCTGCAGATGATCACTACATAGCAGCTGTAGTCGAGTACAGAGTCGATAGAAGTAGCTTAGAAACCAACAGAGATAACTATGTGAGCTTCATACAGCAAGCTGCGTAACAGGTGAGTTTGTCTAATTATCAGTTTTAAGCGCTAGGTAAGAAGGAATACTTTTCACTGTAGGTTATGGAGTGCCAAGTTAGTCCTGGGGCAAAGCGGAACCAATCTGGATAATATTGGTTTTAAACTTTCCATGAAAATGCATGGAAAGTTTGAATGATGAGGAAATGTTTCAACAATACGAGGAATATAGTAAAATAATGATTATATTTTTTGACACAAAATGCTCCTTCTTATCAAAGATTTGATTAATGCACCGATTTCAATAAAAATTGGATGCCTTTGATTCTTGAAGAATAAGCGCGGGCGGAGGTGTGGTAAAAAGCTAGTAAACTTATAGGTTTATGTAATGACTAAGGTATCATTTAACGTTTTATTTTAATGATTCCAGAATTCAGACGTGATTGTATTCCCGGAGATGACACTTGGTGTTGGCTCAACTAATGTTACAGTTCCTATCCATAGTCTGCTGCGGGAATATCCCATACCAGCACTGAGACCAGACCTTTACGATGATGTATGTTTATATTTTTTTTTACCTCAAATCATGTCTTCTTCCATCAGAATAAGAGCTGGAAAAGGAGAAGTACTACGGAAGTTTTGTCATTACATCCGATTTTTAATTTAATGTTCTGTTAAAATATTTTAATTTCAATTTCGTAATTGTTGAAACAAAATTGTAAATAGCACACAGAAGCGTTTATGTATATTCAGGGGTTTAAATTCCACTTTTCAGGCGATGAGATCTCAGAACAATATACAATCATCGTTATTTATCATTATTATATTATGAATTCCTAGATCACAGACACTAGTAATCAAGACGATAAATAAAGTAATTCCTCAGATTTTGAATGTGCAAAATAAAATATTTTACTTTGTTTATTATTTCTTTGTTTTTCAACTAATAAATGTGTTAGAAAATGTAAACGTCCTAACCCAATGTGATTTGTTATTCAAATATTTCAGTTACTTGTGGCTATGTCGCAAGCGGCGCTACAAAACCAGATTTACGTGGTGATAAACATTCGAGAGAGTATGAACTGCATGGAACCGCAACAAGACGAGGATTGCCCTGAACAGATAAAGTACTATTTTAACACTAACGTTGTATTTGACAGAAATGGTGCAGTTATAGACAGGTATATAGTAAATCTAACTTTTATACAATAAAATGTTCTATATCTGAGACCGCTTTATGCCTTTGGTTTAGTTGGTCCCGCTTGCCATACGAACATATTCTGCCACAATTGTTACGGGTTGTTAGAACCCTAAAAATCTGTTAATAATCTGTCTACAGAAGTTCGATATTATCTAGTACTTGTTAAGGTTGTAGCTGTTTAATAGAAATAGCTCGTTGTGTCATAGTAGACTTAAAGCTAATCCGAAACTAATTTCGTAAAAAAGCTCTGTAGTTGATAGTAAAAATGATCAAAACTGTTTTCAAACAAATTCAGAAAAAGGAGGTGGCTCTAAATATATCGACATCTATTTTTTAAGTAATAGATTTTTAAAATACGTGAGCTGATTTTAGAGTAATACCTCTAACTCATGTTCATTATATTTTTCAGATACCGAAAGATTGTCTTATTCGGCGAACCTCCCGCGTTGAAACCTGAACTTGGAATATTCACAACAGACTTTGGGGTCACTTTCGGTCACTTCATCTGCTTTGACTTGATGTTCCAAATGCCCTCCACTCAACTCATCGAGAAGTATAATGTCACTGATATCATCTTCCCTACAATGTGGTTCTCGGAGATGCCCTATTTGACTGGTTAGCAGNAGCGGAACAGACAGACACAACTATTATTTGTGAAAGTGTTAGGATATAACATTAACCCCAAAAATTACCACGATATCCGACATACACGTGGGCGGAGACACGGCAAAAAGGTACGTATTTCTTTATAATGTACTCACATGCATGCTATCAATAATGTCCTGACGTTTAGTCCTGAAGTTGTTAGGATCCTTCTCAGAGTATAAGAAATAGTCTTTCGCTGGAACCCAAGCGCGATCATGAGCGCCAAAGAAACGCACGTCCACGTGTCCTGCATTGCTCACCGACATTCCTTTTGCGGGCCAGTAGGGAAATCCTAAATAAAATGCAAAATATTTCAGTCTTTTATCAAGACTTTTCTACTCGTATTTGTCACCATACTCGACTGCATTCTTCTAGCAATCACCCATTTAATAAATTTCTCTCTAGATTCCGGAACTTTTCCCTCGCTGTGGCACAAGGCCTNCACACACACACACACACACACACCCACTCACACACACACACACACACACACTCACACATACCTGTAATTTATAACTAATATTTGCACATTTTGTACATACTGTAATCATATATTATAATCAACTCAGTGCCTTTATTGTCTCAAGGCCCAACGAAAATCACTATTGGGAAAACTTATAGCTGAAAATTGTCTCTTAAGATACAGGCATTGCCTAGTTTAAGGGACAAGGTTCAAATTTTTGAAATTGCAATTTCGTAAAACCAACAAACCTTTAACCTACAATATTGTAAAATATCAGTGGATTTATTATATTTTACTGTTGTAAATATTTTAGATCAATAAATCATTATTATTATTATTTTGGTTTTTCATTGATCTCCCTTTTTTGAGGGGTAATATACGTGTTATGCGGGCCTAAGCCAAGCATGAAACGTTAAATTGAGTAGGTGGATGATATAGATGAGGATGTTAGAAATTTACGAGTAATGCGGCAGGTATTGAGTATGGTGGCTTTTTGGAGCAGATAAATAGAGTGTGGCGGTATGTGAAGTAATTCAAAATATTGGGTGAGAGTTTTAGGTACTATGCCAGTTGATGAAAGAACTATTGGAACTATATGTACTGTGTGGACTTTCCATTGGGTTTTGAGTTCTATTGCCAGATCTTGGTATTTTGAGAGATTTTCTGAAATAGTAGACAGAAGATTATGGCTGTTTGGGATTGCTATGTCTATGATGTAAATGGCTTTATTGGATTTGTCGTGAACAGTTATATCTGGACGGTTGTAATGAATAGTTTTATCTGTTAAGATTGTTCTGTCCGAATAAATTTTACAAGTTCTGTTTTTTAGTATTGTGTCGGGTTTATACTTATAGTAGGGAATCTTTTGTCTGATGAAGTTATAGTTATGTGCTAAATGTTGATGAACTATTGCAGCTACTTGGTCATGTCGATGCTTGTAGTCAGTTTGTGCTAGAGCTTTACAGGCGCCAGTTATGTGCTGTATGGTCTCTGGGGCGGAATTGCAATGTCTGCATGTGTCTGTTGTCTGATTTGGATCTCTAATGATAAATTTCTTATAATTCCTAGTTATTATTACTTGGTCTTGGATTGCAAGCATAAATCCTTCCGTTTCCGGGAACAGTTCCCCTTTCTTAGGCCATTCGTTCGACTTTTCCTTGTCGACGTAATCTTGGCTAAGGTCGGTTCGGTGTCTTCCATGGAGGGATTTACCAGCCCACCTTGTTATTTTCTGTTCTATTGTAGTCAGAATTTCGTTATGTTGGGTATGTCGGTCTTGTAGGTTTAAAGGTGTGAGTTTATTATCAAGGTCTGTGATTTGTTTATGAAGAGGAGATGTCAGTGATTTGGTATGAAAGTAGTTTCTGAGTATTGTTATTTGTTTATTATGTAAATTTTGAATGTCTATTAGACCTCTTCCTCCTTCATTGCGTGGTAGCGTAAGTCTTTCTATTGATGATTTTGGATGATGTTTCCGGTCTTTAGTCATATGTGTGTTAATTGTTCGTTGCAAGTTCTTAAGATCTGTTTGTGACCAGTTAATAATACCAAATGAGTAGGTCAAAATAGGAATAGCAAATGTGTTAATAGCTTTAATAATGTTTTTAGAGTTTGAGTGAGTTTTCAAAATGAGCTTTAGTCTATATCTAAATTTATTTATTAGATCATCTTTGGTTTCTTTTTGAAGTATTTTTTTAGATTGCTTAAAACCTAAATATTTATAAGCGCTGTAACTGTCCATTGGTTCAATATCCTCCCCAGATTCTAAAATATATCTATTATTTTCGATTTTACTTTTATTTAATGACAAAATTTTGCACTTATCGACTCCAAATTCCATACATATGTCTTTGGAAAACTGTTGAGTAATATCAGCTAGGTGAAAAATGTCGGATTTGTTGGTGGCATATAGTTTTATATCATCCATGTAGAAAAGATGCGTTAGCGGAACCCGGGTGTCAGTAGTTACTAAATTGTATCCGAAATTACTATTATTTAGAAGACTTGATAGAGGATTAAGTGCAAGGCAGAACCAAAGTGGGTTAAGTGCATCACCTTGATATATACCTCGCATAATACGTATGGGTTCAGTAGTTATATCGGCGGACTCCGTTTTTAGTTTAAGTGTTGTTTGCCATCTCTGCATAGAAGATTGTAGGAATGTTATAATAATTGGGTTGATTTTATATAACCGAAGTGTATATAGGAGCCAACTGTGAGGGATAGAGTCAAATGCCTTACGGTAATCTATGAACATAGTGTGTATATTTAATCTCTTACGGTACGCTTCGTTAACAGTTATTGCGTCTATTGTGAGTTGCTCCTTACATCCTTGGCTATTTTTTCTACAGCCTTTCTGTTGTTCGGCAAGAGCATCATTCTCTGACAAATGTGCATAAATTGTTTGATTTAAACAAGCAGTTAGAATAGGGGCGAAACTTTGAGGGGTCTACTGTATTGGGTTCTTTGGGTAGCATGTAAGTTACTCCGTGTGTTATGTAGTCGGGCATTAAATGTGGTGATTGAATGAATGCGTTAAGATGGTAGTGTAAATATGGGTGGATGCAAGTGAATTTTTTATACCAGTAGTTATGTAGGTTATCGCTCCCTGGTGACTTCCAGTTGTGAGAGTGTTTGATGACACGTATGAAAGTGTCTATTGTAATATGTTCGAATTCCATAACAGGAATCTGACTAGTTATTTCGTTAATGGTGTGTATCCAATTAGCGCTTGCGTTGTGTTGAGTTGCATTTTGCCAGATATTAGCCCAGAATCGATGCAAACTTTCGGACGTTGGTGCTCTTTGTTCTTGTGTATTTGTGTTTAGAGAGTTAGATGTAAGAGTTCGGTAAAATATTTTTTCTGTTCGTGAAAATTGACTATTTTGTTTTTTCCTAGCAGTACATGTAAGATACCTCTTAAGCCTACTAGCTGTTGCATTTAATTTCTGTTTAAGTGTATCTAAGAAGTGTTCTAATTCTATGTTTGTGTTTTCGTGTTGAGCGTGTATTCGATATTTGTTTTTTATTACTTCTACAGCATTTATCATTCTTTTACTTCTATTTCCATTTATGTACTGTGTTAGTCGAGCTATTTCAGATCGAAACTTCTCAATTTTAGTTTCCAATCTTCTCTACCAAGCTGGCTTATACTTTCTTGACCTTGTTTTATTAGTGTTTAATTTTATTCTGTTACATACTGTTGCTGTATATGCCGCTGAGTATAAAATAGTCTGGAATGTTGCAAAATCTTGTTCGCTACTTAAGAAATTGGGTAAAATATTGTTGTTAAGATGTTCCACTATTAGAGCTAGTCTTTTTGATGGCTGTTGTCGGGTTAGATATGTTCTAGAGGTAGGGTCAGTATTTTTAAATGTATCGAGTGCTGCATGAAACTGTTGATTAATTATGTTTTGATCTATTATATGAGAATTTGTAGGGACATAACTTGGATGTTCCGCGTTTATGTATATAGTGGCCTGAGAGAGAGATAAATCTGCTTCATCGCATGTGTTTCTTTGCGTTGCATATGATATATGTTGTGATAAGTCAGTCTGTGAATTCGTTGTATTTAACTGAGCGTTAGTATGAGATGCTTGTATTTGTGCTTGAATATCATTTTTAATTTGCCTAATTCTATCTTCAGATAGCATTCCATTGTTAACTATGGCTCTTCTTTGATCTGCTAAACGTTGTTCTGAAATGTGTGATAAATGTGGGTAAGTTTGAATGAATTTATCATGCAGCTGTTTTCGATGCGCTGTCATGTTAATTTCAAGTTCTGTTATTTCGTAATAGATGCGAAGTATTGTTTCATTAATGTCGCTAGACCATCTCATTCTAGATGATGCCTGTGTAAGTGTGGGTATTGGTTCTGTATTCTGTGTGAAATAGTTATTTACCTCTAATCTAATGGCATCAATTGTGTTTATGGGAAGTAATTTGTTGTTGATTATGGCTCTACGTTGGTCTCCTACACTCTGTTTGGATGCATTCATTGTTGGGTATTTTTCCGTGAAAGCCTTGTGCAATGAGTCTAGTTATCCTCGAGTCTGTGTTTCTAATCGGTTGGTGATGAGATAGGTGCGCCATATGAACAAATTCATTTCATAAGTCCATTTTCTTTTTGCGCGTGATTTGGCAGTAGTGGGTCCAGTAAAATCGGCATTTGCCTCCTGAACAACATTTACTGTCAGTGGTGATGTTGTTGATGATGTACGGCTAGAATTTACATGAGCTTCAAATGAGAGCGGGGATGAAGCGGGTGATGGAAAAAGGCTACTTGTGGGTGATGAAAGTGTTGGTGATATAATGTGATGAGAGATGACATCGGCTGTAACATGTTTGTCGGTGAGAGCCCGCCTGTTCAACTCCGCACCGCCGATGGTTCGCATGCTGGGACATCCAGCATCGGCTCCAGATGCGCCCCGGCGACCCCCGGGCAGCGACCTCAAATTATATACTCTATTATTCATTTCTCCATTTTTAAGGGTTACCCTTGCCTTGTTGGCTTCATAAGTTTCAATAGTATGCATGTCCGCCCCCCACGTGGCTAGATCTTCAGCACGGACGTAAGGTAGGATTTTAGGGGGCTTATTATTATTATTATCCTGGACGTTTTTGACCCTGCAGATTTGTACAATACTATGCACATCTTGCATTTGGCCTTATTTTCTCCTTTATGCACAAAATGGTCTTACGCTAAACTTTTCTTAAGAGCCATTGTCATGGATTTGTACGAAGATAATTACCTATTTTACTTTTAAACATTAAAGACAGTAAACTATGATCTATCTGTACATATAAACACTATTAACACATTATTATTTACACAATAATATTTAGTTTGATTTATTAACGTACTTAAACATTAATTAATAAAAGTTTAAAATTGACTTTCAATTCAATAAACACGTGATATCGGAATTTAACTTTTAAAAAAATAGGTCGCATTCAGTAGGTTACGCAATCAGTTCACAATAACAACTGAATTGACAAAAAATATCAATTGAAAGTTTTACTTTCTGGAATACAAACAAAACTTTTATTACTTGCAATTTTTTAAGAAAATACTTGCAATTATGTCTCTTTTGGCCATAAATATAAGAGTCCGTGGTGCGAAATAATCATAAAATATTCTAAACATGCAGTTTACGCAATAATGCTTCTGATTTTGTTCCAGATATGTTAGCTTATTTGGTTAACAAGTTCCCGAAGCGATTGTATTTCATATGCATTAAATTTTCGGTTCAAGCTTTCGGCTTTCATTGCAAATATTCTGGCGCAGAAATCCACTCTACGCGTCAACGCACCAAGCCCCGTACGTACTGAGTCCGTACTGTAGAGGCGCGACGTGTCTAGCCCTGGAGTTCAAATTTAAAAATACTTGCATAGGGTAACATGTGTGTGTGTGATACTTCTGAGTGAACTGAGAACTACCGTTGTGTGTTAAATCTTACCAAGTACGTAATATAATATGGGCGGCTGTGTGAGAAACGAGCGGCGAGTATCACGTATTACAAATACCAAACTGTGTGACGTAGTACAATTAATAACTATGTGATCTAAGACAAATAAATAAATTCACGATTTAATTACGGCATAAACATGTCAGTTCCAAGTACCATACACCAGCAAGAAACCAGACACTGATAGTGGTAGCTCTGATCGCTGTGGGGCACGGCATACAAGATGCCCGAATATTATAAGTATTGATTCCAACCTTGTATAAAATATATTATAACCTTATAATTGAATAACAATAAATACTTCTCTAACAAAAATAATTAGAAATAAGCTTACAAACATACTCGACAAGAGTACGATAAGCGGTGAAGCCGTTCAAGAGAGCGAATTGAATATGACATTGTGGTACCTATATTTTATTATTTCTAAAGTATAAATATTTATTTAATTATCTTTATTGCATACACATAGAATAATGCTTCAAAGTTAGCTTTTAATCAAGATCTCAAATCTTGTAATCAAGATCTCCTTGAGACCGAAAAGGACGGTCCAAATTGAACGGCTGTCAGAATATCGGTTCTGAGTGAAGTTTATTTTTTCAAATTTTTAATCTTATTTTAGCTGTTGTTTGTTGTTTTCATTCCGCAAACAGGACAATTTAAAAATAGTTTTAATTTAAAATATCATTACAAATGGTTTACAAATGTTAGTAGTATGGATGCGTTAAGTGGTTAGGTCTATTTGATACACTTTTACGGCTATACGGCTGCACCGATTTTAATTAAATTTACTTTGGAGATACTTTGGTTCTCAAGAATGCGTACGTGTTTACCGCAGTAACCGACATACACGCGGGCGGTGTCGCGCGTAGATGCTAATATTATGATATTTTGGACCATATTTAAAATGGATTTAGATGAACCTTAACAGTAATATAGCTTATATATTGGAAAAACAAATAGGTTACCACAATAAGCGTACGTACGTATATATACATGTGATAAACTAGTGGATAAATCATAAAACGAGTAAAAGTTACGAAATTGTTTAGTTGCAAATATGATTAATATTTTCTATTTTAGTCTTACATATTAAATCTTTTTTATATTAATTCTTGGTTTTTGTTATGTATTTATTCATAATTAAATAATAATATTTCAACTGCTTCGGTGGCGCAGTGGTAGCGTATGCGACTGATGTGCAAGAGGTCTCGGGTTCGATTCCTGAGTCGGACCAAATATTTGTATGATCTGAAAATATTTGTTTCGGAGTTTGGGTGTTTTCTATGAATAATGTGTAAAAAGTATATATGTTAATACATATTAATATATCAGTTGTCTAGTACCCATAGTACAAGCTCTGCTTAGTTTGGGACTAGATGGCGTTAAAATCCTCTAATAATCATCCAACCATATTTATCGATCAACGTCCTAGGCCCATCACATCACTATGGTTCGGTGTAAACTAAATTTGACTTTGAACTATCCATTCAAACTGCAGCAGAGTTACCCAACCATCGATAATTTCGATATCGATAGTAAAGATACAATCGATCTTATCGATACTATCGATAACACAAATGGACAAATACAATTGATTGGTACCAATAGTGTCTATGGGGTCGATACTATCACAGAAGTTAAATGGAGTGTTTGATACAAATGCATAAACAGTGAAAAATTATAAAAGTGGTTCTAAAGTTATAAGGAAAGAGTGTAGACTTGCTGTGGAATCCATATCAATCATAATCATAATCATGGAAAAGCTTTCGATGTGTAGGGTTTGCTTAGGAGAAGACATTCGACTGGTGCCGATTGCCGCATCTCATTTACAACAGATGTACGAGTCTTTAGTTTTATTGCCGGTAAGTAATTATAAACTCAACGATTATACCGGTTGCTGCGTAGTGTCGCTTTTATTTGTATGTAACACGCAACTTTTTCATTTACTTCGTGTCTTGTTAGTCCAACACCACTATCAGTTATAGCCAGGTTAATGCTTGTTGAGAAACAAGCCTGTTAAGTGAGTTTAACTAATCCACAGTAAATGGTGTCAATATTCACTCCTTTACCATGGCTCTCGACTGCTTGTGTGTCTGTTGCTATACAAGCTTATATTATGTTTCAATCAAATATACACACCATTTTGGTACTTTAAATAAATTAACAAATATGTACTTATTACACTGGGACTGCTGATTACTTGTTATTAGAATCGCACTTATAATTTGAGTAGTCTATGGGTGTCCACTAAACGGGTTTAAATCCAAACTAACCTCAAATGGGATTGAGCAAGATAGGTACTGGTGGTGAGAATAAACACCTGTATAACTTTGCTTGCTGTTTGAAACTGAAGATGGCAGACCTATACTGGTTTGCTACATATGTCGCGCGAGGCTCAAGAACTGCTACGAGTTGAGGAAGAGTTGCCTCCGGAGTGAGGAGCTGTTCACACAAATGCTGAGCTGTAATGAGGTTGGTTATAGTTTCAGATTATATTTCGGTTTGTTTCCACTAAAACTAGGATGATGTATCCTAGAGGGCTTGAATGAAGTGATGACTAATGACATGAATGGTTTACCTCTATTGCCTCCACAGACACTTAAACAATAATTTTCTAAATCGTTCGTTAGTCGCACCTGAAAATCGCTTCGATCTTAATCCGCTGTATCTTGAAACAATACCTCCGTTCGGCCAACGCGCTCCGTTTTTATAGGGCATCGAAATATCTGGAATGGTCTCCAGTATTCGATACTCCGTTCTGGAACAAATAGAATCTCCTAGAAGTCGTAATCTGGCGCCGAAAACATCGAAACTACCAATCACAATTGCTAAAGTTGTGTGCTACTGGACACTAGATGGCGCCGTCCTCGAAATCTCGTATCTTCTAGATTATACGTGGCCATTTAACTCTATGGCGCAACAATATAAACAGTCTATGCAAGTCTATATCAAATCAAAAAAATTAAAATATTCGCATTCACTGATGATAGCATTATTTTTTTACGAATCTACATAGGACGGCGCTAAGCAGTACACTGAAATAGGTCTCCAGACAGTTTCAAACTGATTCAGTCAAAATTTATTAACACTCAATATTTATAAGTCAAAGTTTATTAATTTCGATGATATGGAGGCTTCATAACAGTACATTTAAAAATACTTATTTACCATCTCCAGTTTAGAACCAATAGTAACTTTAATTTATTTAAGTAAAATCAATCATATATCTTGGAACAATTGTTGTTAATAAGCTAACATGGTGTCCATAAATAAATTATTAATACACATTTGTGACAATGTAAGACACGTGATCAGTGAAGGTCATATAGAAATGCCAAAGTATGCACTAGTTCCGTCTATTTTAATATATGGAATTATATATTTTAATATATTAATAAGGTTGCCTGGAAGAAATTGCTTTTTAGCGATAAGGTCGCCATTTGTACACGGTGATTCAATTGATGTATTATGTAAACTATATATTTATGTAAACTGTTATATCTGTTGTACAATAAAGTGTATTCTATTCTATTCTATTCTATTCTATCGAACCCTCTCCATAGCACGCTGAGCGACTTTGAACTTGTGGTCCAGCCGTGTCGTAAGGGTCCACGTTTCGGTAACGTATGCCATGACGGGTAGGACGCACTGATTGAAGACTTTCATCTTTAGGCACTGTGAGATCGAGGATGAAAAGACCCGACGAAGTTTTCCACACTATCCCAACCCGGCTGAATTCTCCTGTTCACCTTTTCCTCGAAATTGTTTCTATCTACTGCAAAGTCTGCCCGAGGTACACATATTTTTTAACAACTTCCAGAACGGCACCGAGTATCGCGACTGGTTTCAACAGAACATGTTCGTTAAATATACGTATATTATATATACATATCAATAATTTTTAGTCAGTAGCCCAAAAATAAAGTTTCATTTTACTAACTTAAAAAACGACGGACTCGCTTGCCCCCTATTCTACATAAAAAAGTATTGAATCGGTTTTCAACTGACAATCTTCTACTGTATTCAAATACAACAAAGTGTGTGAGATTTTATATATTTTATATAGATTTTATATATATATTTACTACGCCAAATGTAAACACCTTTTTTTTAACGTGTGGAAACCCCCTCGGGCTTTCACCACACCGGGGTTTGCGGCAGGGCGGTGTGTCGGAATCGAACCGACTAAAACCACACGGTGTGACACTCTGCACCTGAGACGGGAGAGAACCGCTTTCTTACGACATCCGGACCGGAAATGTAAAACTACTAGGCTAACTTTATACAAAGAAATCGTAAGTATTAGAAACTCAACAGTGTTCTTAGGAATTACATTAGGTAGTAAACTCAATGGGAGGCCTAGACAGAAAGCCTTGCGGGGTAGACTTAGTGCGGCAACTTATGCAGTATGGAATTTACGTCAGTTTATTGATACAGAGCTAGGCTAGTTTTCATTAGCTACTTCGAGGCTAGTTTTCCCTAGCACAGCATCATGTCCTATGATGTACTACTTTGGAGCAAGGCGGCTGATATTGAAACGAATTTTATAGTACAAAAAGGAATCATCCGCTCGATGTACAAATTAGATGCTAGTCTTTTTTCGAAATTTGTTTAAGGATTTTGGTATTTTTACTTTTGGTATTTTATCACAGGATATTTTTGCAAATATTATATTTTTTTGGCACAACATTATGAAAAAAACAGTGATGTAAACAGTAGTAATACAAGAAAGAAGTCCAAACTTGTTGGTACCTATCATCGCATAAATATGGTACACAATAGAGTTGCCCAACTATCGATAGTTTCGCTATCAGTTGTTGACCTCGAAAATTAGTTTAAGTATCGATAGTGCTATTAATAGTATCGATACAATCGATTTTGTCGATACCACAAATTGACTAATACATGATATGTAGCAATAGGATCGATACTATTACACGATAACATTATTAATAGTATCAATAGTATTGATTTATTTAACTAATACTGTCGATGCTATCGATACTATCAAAAATTAAAAAACTATCAATACCATCGATTGTTTGTGAAATTATTGATATTATTATGCAATTGATAGTTTAATCACTGATGATATTAATTAATAATGTATATATTAGTTATAGATTAATAATATATACATAATAATAATTAGGATTAGTATATTACATATTCTTAGTATTTGAGATATTTACTAGCTATGTAAATGATTATTGGAAGGCAATACTATCGCAGTTTATTAAGCTATCAATGTTGTGAAGTATCGATGCTATCAATACTATCGATAGTATTACTCCTAAACATATGCTGGTCTTCGATAATATCCGTACTGTCTATTAATTCTTTAGTAGCTAATTAATTCTATACAATCGATACTAATTATGTATGTATGCAACACTAATGGCCTGTATCGATTAACGATAGTATCGATACTGTCAACAAAATCGATAGTATCGACACTAATGGTACGACGTCAACAATCAATAGTTTAGGGATAGGCATAGTGACAGGCATAGATCTTGGTGTATTTTTTCATAATAAAATTGCTGAAAGAAGAATCTTACTTTAAAAAATCACCTTATTAAGAAAGCCTACACTGTAGGCTTGATTTGATTTCCATTCCTTGCATAGTTAATGTTTCACAAAATTCAAATATTTTTTTGTTAATACTAAAAAATAATATCGATATCCATGAATCGGAAATGTCAGATAGCGGTTTCGTTGTTCCTCCTTAATCTTCAATATGTCCGAATTGTCAAACGCTTTAAGTGAAGTGAAATAGTCTTAAGACTAAGAATTGAAGACTTGAAATACTTGACATTGGCAGAAATAGCTGATCCGGCTGATTGCCATATCATCAAAAGAAGAAGTGAAATAGTGGAAGGTAAAATACAGGCAGTCAGACGCGTATAAGGTGAAAAATATAAAAGTGATCATAAACTTACAAAGAAAGAGTGTGTCCGTGCTGTAGAATCAATATCAATCATAATCATGGAAAAACTTTCGATGTGTAGGGTTTGTTTAGGAGAAGACATTCGACTGGTGCCAATCGTCGGTACTCATTTGCAAGATCTATACGAGTCTTTGGTTTTATTGCCGGTAAGTTACTGTAAATTCAACGATCATAGCTCCTGGCTGCTGCGTAGTGTCGCTTTTATTTTGTATTTAACCCGCAAATTTTTCATTTTCTTCATATCCTGTGCCAACAACACAAACAATCAGTTATAGAATGATTAACAGTCAAGTTAATGCTTGTTGAGAAACATACCTGTATAAGTGAGTTTAACTAATCAACAGTAACTACACCCTCGTTGCTTACCCCTGTGATGGTGATTGTAACTAATCACTGAGTGCGTACATAAAACTGTATAACTCTGTTTGCAGTTTGAAACTGAAGATATCAGACCTATACTGGTTTGCTACATATGTCGCGCAAGGCTCAAGAACTGCTACGAGTTGAGGAAGAGTTGCCTCCGGAGTGAGGAGCTGCTCACACATATGCTGAGCTGTAATGAGGTTGGTTATAGTTACAAAACATTATATTGCTTGGTATATTGCTAATTATTTTGAGATGAATGGTTGTGTACGGATTCTTTCTATTTATGTAATGAAAATTAGTGTTTATTTTCTAGTACTAGTGTTTTTGTTATATTATTTGTTGGTGCTCGGCTTCTTTCACTACAACAAATACCTCCATTGTCTTATTAACCTGGTGTAAATTTTGTTTTCTTTTAATGTCATGCAAATACTACTACTACTTATTACTAATGAGTAATTATACTTTGTCTCTAATTAATTGAGGGCACTCTTTTCGGGAATTCTTAAAATAAGCTATAATGGTAGTATTTTGTTCAAATCCCACTTTCACTTAAGTAACTCAAATGGTTCTATCCTTTTAAGCCTCCTTATAAAGTCCGTATTGTCAAGAAGCTGTATATTGCATGAACTTAAGCACGGGGTAACAAGGTACTCAACCTGAATTATAACAAGGCTGAAAGTTTTATTACATGTATCCAATGACTGAATTGATCAATTACATGTACTAAACGCATATACATCATCATCATTATCATCATCATCATCATCATCATCATCATCATCATCAGCCTATTGTAGTCCACTGCTGGACATAGGCCTCTCCAATTTCACGTTACTTAGTTCGATCTATGGCACGTATGTACGCATATACACACTTACTCTCATATCACCCAGCGCTCAACACACACACACACACACACACACACACACACACACACACACACACACCTACACTCTTATGTGGAAAAAAACAGTATTGTCTTTTGTTAAAATTATTGTTTTTATTTTAAACTTGTATCATATACATCATGCATTATTGGAATCTTAATGTGAAACTATAAAACTAAGTACTTGTTTTTGTTTTCCTGAGGTGGGTGTTAGTGGCTGCAACATAGTTTTTAACTATAGCGGCCATTATTAACCATATTCTCTTGTCTTTTGTTGTTTTCTTGTTTTCAAAATAATCTTTATTTCTTCTTTCTTTATAACTACTCAGGTTTCTACTACTATTTAGAGTTATGTACAAAAGACATGATTTCTATAACTTATTTTATCAAGTTCTACAAGTTTGCTCTAGGACTGTCTGTCATCTGTCTCCCATCGGCAAGACAGTGTTCGTAAAAAACATTTTCATTTGACCCTTTTTTCTCCGGCTTGGCAAATACAGGTACCACTAGAACTAATTGTTGTTTTTTGGTCTATAGATCCAGAGTGTACCCCCTACAATGTCACAAACCAATAAACTTTACCTCTTTATTTAATAAGATAAATGAGTATTATTTATGTGTGTTTTTTTTAAATAAGATTCTCATCCTGAAGTTTATCTATAACCATACTAGATTCACTGTATTGGTAAAATTTAAGAAATTAATAAATACTGCATACATACATACAACAGATAATTAAGTATCTATGTCTGTGCCGTCTCCATTAAAAAACTGATATTGAGGCAAAACTGCTTGAACTAGAAGCAGACTCAAAGTAATCTTGGGAATACTAGAGGCTAGGAAAACGAAGTTATGAGTTTATGAAATAGTGCAAGCAAAACATTTTTGTTTTAGGGCTCAAAGTGCTATTCAATCAATCAATCAACAACCCATAATGTCCCACTGCTGGGCTCGGGTCTCCTCTCAGGAGAGGGTTAAGGCCATACATCCCCACGCTGGTCAAGTGCGGGTTGGGGACTGGCAAGAATATGTTGTGGCTACGTATCTTGCCGTTGGATGTTTTTAAGCCGCCCGAAGGCCTCCAACTAAGCTTCACGACTATTATTGTATGATAACAACCGGGGCCGACTGCTTGACGTGACCTCCGAACCACGGAGACGCTCATGGTAGCATGCCACCAGCAGTCAGCCATCCAGGTACTGACCGCGCCGTCGTTGCTTGCCCTCGGTGATTCTTTCCAATCACCGACTGCAACTGGGCTATGAACACTATTAATTTTTTGCATATAGAAAGAATTATTTGGAATTTTAACATCAGTGCCTCAGAGTTCACATGAAGTCAATGCCTGGGATGTCCTCTGTCTTGTAGTATAGCGGTCCCGTTGGATTGCAAGATTGAGAGTAAAGAGAGTGCTCCTGTCTTTACATACACGCTCGGCTTGTGCACTGTAATATCTCCTGCTCATGCAGAGCTCATGCCCAGAACAGATATAGGCCATAGCCATGTAATATTTTTTAAATCCTTTTTTTCAATTGCAATATTGCCCTTATTGATATATATATATATATATACAGTGAGTCACATGGCCAAGTAGCGCAACTCACTGTATGTATGACAATATATATATAAATAAGAACAAAAGTTTTTGATTTTTACTTAATTTTATTTTCCAGCAGTTGGAACAAGTGAAACTGCTAAAAATACATAATGAAAAAAGGTTCTACGTGAAAAATGTCATACACTTCAGCGTTGGACACGTACTGGAAATGGACGCAGACAGTGTTGGTGTGAAGGCTCTGAAGTGTGAACTGAAAGATGAACCAAATGATAGTGAAGGTAATTAATTTCCTTGAATTATTATTCCATTTTACATGACACAGATATGAGGTGGCTCATATGTGTCTTCCGATATTAGTCCAGTGAGGTGGCTCATATTGGCACGAATATTCAGGGTTTTGAGCACGTCGTCGCAATCCAGATAGAGTTTGAGCTCCGGTGCGATAAACATCGAAGTGATCCAAACCAATAGAAGAAACCCAGCCACCTCCCCTTGTCTTGTCGGACAATCAAGTTTAGTATTGTTTAAACGTTTTTGAAATGGTTTTTTTTTGTAAAGTTTTCAAATCAACGAATCACGTAACAGTATCTTTACTACATTAGCACACTCCACAGTTCTAATACGATCCCTCGCATATAGGACTCGATGATGTTTACAGATGTCAGTGAAGATATTCTGGAGGGAAATACTGTCTCGGATGTCATGTTGCCTGCAGACTCAGATAGTACGAACGAGGAGAGCATGGGACACGTACTGGAGATGGATGAAGACAGTGTCGGTGTTGAGACTCTTTACATGTCGTGTGATGTGAAAGATGAACTAAGTTATCCTGGAGGTAAGAATTCCCGGTTGTTCATTCAAACATGAAGTGGTTTAAAAATGTGCAAACATGTACGGAATGTATATCTTGTGTACATTAGTGTATTTGTGAGTACCTATTCTCTTTCCATACTTTTAGTGCAAAAGACTCGCGTTTAGGACCTGGTGTTGTTTACAGATGTCGATGAGTATGTTCTGGAGGAAAGCATTGTCCCTGATGATGTACCATCAGTAGACTCACACGACGATTTTGTTACCGCTGTGAAGCAGGAACAGATCATACACAGGACAAGTAAGTACACGGCGTGTGTTTATATTTAAATTTATTTTAAAATATTTACGTATTTGACACAACGTATTGTGTATTTTTTCATTAATTGCTTGATGCGTCTAGATAATGTACGAAATATTGTATTTTTTTCCTAATTAATTATTATGAGGTATATTAATTTATACTTAGTAACTTTAATGCTGACCATCACCACCTCGAGACAGCAAAGCCAGTCTTGTTTCTCTTGACCGAGAGGCAGACATTGTCTCCAGCGGACACATCACGATTTAACAGTCCTTCATGTCTAAAGCTGGAGTGTGCATGTACGTCAGAGACGATATCCGTTCTTGTCACTTCAGCAATCTTGAAGCTAGGGTCCTCTCCATCTAGTGGCTCCGTGTAGACAGCGACGATCATCCCCACGTCTACCCGTGCCTCTAGGTCCCACAGCAGTGATGCTGAAACTGACCGACTCGGTAGGAGATCCGAGACAAGATCGGCATCCACCGATCTGTTATCCGGATGAAAATTAAATTATCTTATAGGAATATATGAAGATGAAGAGGTTGTTTGCTTCAAACCGCTAATCTAAAGAACGACTGGCCTTATTTATAAAATTATTTCAGTTAGATAGACCATTTATCGTAAAAGGCTAAGACCAATAAGAGTGGAGCACCAATGAAGAACGTAGAAAAGACGTAAACAAGGTTGCGTGGGTCAGCTAGCATTAAAAGGAATTAAGTATTAATTAAATAAATTATTAAAAAATTTAAAAAAATAAAAATTAATAAAAATAAATAAAGAGGCGCTCATAGCCCAGTTGCACTCGGTGATTAGAAACAATCGGCGAGGGCAAGCAAAGACGGCGCGGTTAGTACCTGGATGGTTGACCGCTGGTGGCATGTTACCATGAGCGTCTCCGTGATTCGGAGGTCACGTTAAGCAGTCGGTCCCGGTTGTTATCATACGATAACAGTCGTGAAGCTTAGTTGGAGGCCTTCGGGTGGCTTAAAAACATCCAACGGTAAGATTATGTAGCCACAACGTTGTCTTGCCAGTCCCCAACCCGCACTTGGCCAGCGTGGGGACGTATGGCCTTAACCCTCTCCTGAGAGGAGACCCGAGCCCAGCAGTGGGACATTATGGGTTGTTGATAAATAAATTTAAAAAATATATTAATAAGGGATCCCACCCAAAGCCTGCCCGCACCGAAGCGGACACCGGCTGCTGGTAAAACTTTCAATTTAGGCGACGTACGTAGCCTCCTCATGGCTGGCCTCTAAAGTGGGAATCGAGGGAAAAACCCGTCCCGACCCGACCATCTGCGGGCACACTCAGAGCGGCGCTAACACGAGGTGCTTTCAACGAGGCGCTGATAGCTGGTCAGTTCACCGGCGACGAATTTCGATCCGAGTGGGGATCGTCTTCTCGAGCCCTCTCCGCCGCCTCCGACCGCCTTAAAACAGCTGTCGCTACCGGCCATTTAGAGGATGACGACCGGTAGCGAGAGATCGCCTCCAATGACTGCAGTGAGGGCAAGATGCTGAGGCGCCCAAGCGGGGCACACCGTCAGCGCGTGCTGGGCCGAGTCCTCACTGCAGTCATAGTGGTGGCAGGCGGTACTCGGTTCCCTCCTTGCCACCGAGTGCAGGTACTTCTCGAAGTAACCGCGCCCGGAAAGGACCTGCCGCAATCGGGAGGAAAGAGTCCCATGCTGACGGCCTGTCCACTCGAGTAAGACCGGCTGGAGAGCCTCTACGGCGGAAGAGCTAGCACGTGGGGTCTCCAGCCAAGATGACCAGCGAGCCATCGTAGCTCGACGGGTAACTACCCGCCACTCGCGTACATCTTCGGGCGGAGGGCGAAAGCAGTTCTTCATCCGGAAGTCAGCCCCTTGCCGATAAACTTCGCCAAGCACTTCCGCCACCAAATCCCACGGGGTAATTCCAGCCTAAGCGCGCGCCGCCTCGTTCGTAGGCACAGTTCACGCTATCCCAATCTATTTTTAGACAAGTTAATCAAAATAACACCTCTTTTTTTAACTCTATTGTAGGATGTGTCGTTCATACAACAAACTGAATCGCGTTGTAAACGTGGATACATTTCATGGTAGATTCTCCCGGTTCAAGAGAGTCCAAACACAAATAAACAATCGAATCTTCATAGTGGGTTTTTTCTTAATTTTTTAACACGTTTCCTTCCTTTTATTCTTTCATTTTAATAAAAAAATGTTCAAAGTTTTGGGTACGTTGTAGACTTTTGTTGAGGCAAAAGTAAGTGGCTTAAATGATTTAAAAATGGTTTATATTTTTTCTATGATATGAGAAAATGATCAGATCAAGAAAAAAAAAGACATGCATATTACAATAATCAAGGGATAACATATCATCACTATTTGTATGTAGTTTTTGTTACCGTGGGAGAGCCACGCTTCGGCATGAGTGGGCCGGCTCGACCGGAGTGATACCACGGCCTCACAGAAAACCGGTGTGAAACAGCGCTTACGCTCTGTTTCATCGAGTGAGTGAGGATACCGGAGGCCCATACCCCAATCCAACGCCCCCTATCCCCCTCACCATCCCCCTTCTCCCCAGGCCGCCATAGTGTGGGTCACCATGCTGCATTGTTCTTTTTCGCATTGAGGATGGTGACCACCACTCTTGGATTCTGCTCATGCTTTCCATCAGGTAGGGCAGAGTCTTTTTGGCAGCATAAATATAAAAAAAAAAGTTTTATTTATTTTTGATACAAGTACAATTTAAAACAAAATCTTGCCATTAAATAATACGACTGGTATTGTGTGGTACTGGTGACTTTGTTCGTACTCACTACATTGTCTCTCGCCTTGCATGCTTCGTGGGGAGTTTGGTATTACAAACAAAAAAAATGTATTACGCGTTGAATAATATTGTTTGAATTCGCATTTAAGTGGTACGGTCACAGAAAACCGATTTCATGAAAAAGTAGGAAGTACTTAGAACCATTGGACGCGAATATAGTGTAATCCTAGTTTTCTAATGTTATTTACAATTTTAATTGTACAATATCTAGGATCTTGCATTTTGAACAATCGATAAATTGATTTATCGCAGCTCATAAATAATGAATTAAATGTGTTGTGGAGAAGCATGTGTATTCGCCTTAATAATTACGTAAATATAATCCCATTGTAATAGGCCCAAAATGACAGTTCTTCTTCTTCTTCTTCTTTTAAAAGACAACTCCCGCATTAGGAATATACATTCCTGTGTCGCGGGGGACTTTACAAACATACATGAAACGGACACAAAGTACACCCAGACTTAGAACAACAATTTATGGATCACACAAAGTGTTGTCCCATGCAGGATTTGAACCCACAACACTTGGCGCAGTAGGAAGCAGTGTGGCGACCACTTTAACCACTAGGCCAACCGTGCAGCTTATTAAATAAATATATTCATTTTACGGCACTGATTTTAAATGCCTTCGTAATTCTTTATATAACTGTTTTAAAGAATAAATTATGCTTGACAATAAAACGCATGCCCATTAATAGTCAAGCACTACTGTAGATAACGCAATCACTACCACAAATGCATAAAGTGTAATCATTGTGTGAAGTGAGCGAATCAATACGACGTTATATCAATCTTAAATTACTACGCATACGGCTAAGTCCAATTTGGATAATATTCTCGGCGTCTACACATGATCGTCTACTTTTTTTTGTGAATAGATATGCGTTTCCGATAGACCACCATTTCTATTACCTTATATCGATTTCTGTGTTCCTTTAGCCCTTATTTCGGAGACTCTTGGAGAGCTTTCAACTAGTTTCTGCTGAGCAAAAAGTAGGTGAAGGTGTTTCAGTACAACACAGAACAGAACTGTTCCGGAGGCCTGGAGAGAGGCGAATGTTGAGCCCAACCCCCAAAAAGTCGACCGCTCCCATATTTTTTACGTGTTAAAACCAAAACGGGCCGTCACTTTACCAGAGTTTGCGGCAGGGTTTGGGTATCGGAATCGCACTGACTAAAACCACAAGGTTTGCCACTTTGCGCCTTAGATAGGAGGGATCCGGGAGTTGCTGTTATTATGACATCCTGAGCTCTGCCAGCGTCTGTCCGCACTGACGCGGGCACCGTCAATTGGTAAAACTTCTGTGAAATGACGCCTTCGCAGAAGGTTGTGTCTGCCGTACAGCCATCGCTACCAGCTTTGGAGCGTATGACGGGCGCATGAAGGGCACGATACTACGAGGCCCAGACGGGGCAAACCGCCAGCGTGAGCTGACTGACTCATCACTGCAGTTACAGTGGTGACACACGGGAGTCAATTCTCTCCTAGCGTCCGAGTGCAGTTACTTTCCGAAGCTTGTCGCGATGTTGGCTCCACCGAAGTTAGACAAAAGTCGCCCAAGGCAAAGTCAGTTGCGACCAGCTTTAGATAAAGTTGTCGGAAGTGCTTGTCGAAGAGTCACCAGTCTCTCGGAAACGGTCGTTCGACAGATCGGGGCCCAACTCACCGAGGTGCCGGACGATGCAGGCAAAGAGTATCCTCATAAACAGTTTGCCCGCCTCGTCCAGCAACACGAAGTGCCTATAGGCCGCGACCGAGTCGGTAGGCCGTCCCGGCTTCCTCAACAGGTCCAACTTCCTGCTCTTCCAGCACTCGGAGAAGCTTTCGAACGCCAAGCCACTCCCTGAGACGATCTGACTTATGGTCAGAACTAGACTAAAGACTAGTCTCAGGCTAGAACTCAGACAGGATTCTCGTGCGGCCCGAAAGAAATTTAATGTCAATTTCAACCTTACAATTAAATTTACCCTTAGGAAGTAGTCAGCCAGTCGTCTATGGAAAACTGATGTTCAGGTAAAACCGGTTGAACTAGTAGCCGACGATAATTTTGACGCAAACTTTTTATCCAGAAATATTATATTTTAAGCATTTAATCTTTCTTACCTTTGATCACAGAGAAATACCTTATTCTAAATTCTGTTTTACTATCTAGGTGATTCCCCTGCCAGGGAACCTACTCAGGATGCGCAGAGAAGTTCTGAAGATACAACTTCCAGCAACCTCAATGAACATAAACTCGTCCAGGATAAGTTCAAAAAACTCCATGACTTCGCTGCTGCAGACATAACAGATGACAATAAGGAAGTAATAGCAAATGTACAATTCACTACAGGAGCTCACACACCCACCGTTATGAAACCACATCACTGTAACGTGTGCAACAAACGTTACTTACGCATTCCTCATTTAATTCGTCACATGTTTGCACACACTAATGAGGCACCATATCGGTGTCATGTATGTAAGGAACAATTCCCACAAAGGAATTATTTAATGGTACACATGCGTACACACACTAGTGATAAACCACATCATTGTGATATATGTAAGAAAAAATTCTCTAAAGACAGTCATTTAATTAAACATATGCGTAGACACACTGGTGAGAAACCATATCATTGTATTATATGTAAGAAACAGTTCTCACAGAAGTGTAATTTAACAACTCATATCCGTACACACAGTGGTGAAAAGCCATATCGTTGTGATATATGTAAGAAACAATTTTTATTAAAGAGTGTTTTAACATCACACATGCGTACACACACTGGTGAGAGACCATATCACTGTAATATATGTAAGAAACAATTCTCACAGAAGAATCTTTTAACAATTCATATCCGTACACACACTGGTGAGAAACCATATCATTGTCATAAATGTAACAAAAAATTCTCTGAAAAAGGTTCTTTAATTAAACATATACGTACACACTCTGGTGAGAAACCATATCACTGTAATATATGTAAAAAACAATTCTCACAGAAGAATAGTTTAACAGCTCATATCCGTACACACAGTGGTGAGAAACCATATCATTGTCATAAATGTAACAAAAAATTCTCTGAAAAAGGTACTTTAGTTAAACATATGCGTACACACTCTGGTGAGAAGCCATATCACTGTAATATGTGTAAGAAACAATTCTCACAGAAGAATAGTTTGGCAACTCACATCCGTACACACAGTGGTGAGGAGAAACCATATCATTGTCATAAATGTGAGAAAAAATTCTTTGAAAACAGTGCTTTAATTAAACATATGCGTTCACACTCTGGTGAGAAACCATTTCACTGTCATATATGTATGAAACAATTCTCACTAAAGCATAATTTAATTGATCATCTTCGTATACACAGTGGTGTTAAACCACATCATTGTGATATATGTAATAAACAATTCTCTAAAAAGAGTTATTTATTTAAACATCTGCGTACACACACTGGTGAGAAACCATATCATTGTCATAAATGTAACAAAAAATTCTCTGAAAAAGGTACTTTAACTAAACATATGCGTACACACTCTGTTGAGAAATTACATCATTGTAATATATGTAAGGAACAATTTTCACGAAAGGGTATTTTAACATCACACATGCGTACACACTTTGATGAGAAACCATATCAATGTGATATATGTAAGAAACAATTCTTGCGCAAGTCTCATTTAATTGGACATATTCGTACACATACTGGTGAGAAACCACATCATTGTAATATATGTAAGAAACACTTCTTACGAAAGTCTTATTTAACATCTCATATCCGAACGCACACTGGTGAGAAACCATATCATTGTAGTATATGTAACAAAAAATTCTCTGAAAACAGTGCTTTAACCAGACACATGCGTACACACACTGGTGAGAAGCCCTATCATTGTAATAAATGTGAGAGACAATTCTCAGAAAAGAAGTCTTTAAATATACATATGCGTACACATACTGGTGAGAAACCATATAATTGTAATAAATGTGAGAGACGATTCGCAGAAAAGAAATCTTTAACGATACATATGCGTACACATCCTGGTGAGAATTCATAACATACATATTTCTATAATTTATTGTCATTCTTCAATGCTGTGAATAGATGTGTTACATGCCATGCACAAAAACTAGAAACAACTATCGTGGCCCTGTAGGACACAGCCAATCACAAGTCATATAACATCAATTAGTTATTGGAATGGTTGGGTCGAAACCCACCAAATTTTTTTATATATATATTTAAGCTGCCAAAATGACTCTGTCCTGCCTGATGGAAAGCATGAGCAGAACCCAAAAGTGGTGGTCACCATCCTCAATGCGATAAAGAACAATGCAGCATGGTGACCCACACTATGGCGGCCTGGGGGGAAGGGGGATGGTGAGGAGGATAGGGGGCGTTGGATTGGGGTATGGGCCTCCGGTATCCTCACTCACTCGATGAAACACAGCGTAAGCGCTGTTTCACACCGGTTTTCTGTGAGGCCGTGGTATCACTCCGGTCGAGCCGGCCCATTCATGCCGAAGCGTGGCTCTCCCAAATGCTCTTTCAATGTCATTTTTAGTCCATGTTATTAAAAACTATTTTTTGTTTGCGATATGAGTGTCAAACTGGCTCGATAGTTCTATTCACAATCCTCAGCAAATAATGAATTATTTAAAATGACCGTTAAAAATCTTTATTTTGTACCTGAAAAGGTATTTTTTAAACTTTGTTGCTACAAAAATTATTAATTTTCACGTATCTAGTGTCACTCTTACGACTAAGACGAATCTATTGACACCACACACATTAAAATACGACAAGTCGTACACTTTGAAAAACATAACCCTACTTCTATCGCCGTCAGGCAAAAATAATAGAGAATATACACGTGAGCTATAAATGGCAAAACAAAGTCACTTGTAATCTCTCTGACAAGAAACATACCTACATAAATACCTTAAGATATACAAATAATTATGATTTTAATTATTAAAAAGTATTATTTTTCAAATTCCCTGGCAAATTTCCAAGACGAAACGCCATTGGCGGAATGAAACTTGACGTCGCCGTCCACTGTACATGTCAACAGCATCTAGTCAAGCAAAAAAGGTAGGTAAAGCGCGCCTTTTGTTCTTACTGAAACCAAATTTCCAAGTAAATACTAGCATTAACGCACACATATTCAAAAAAGACCGCTGCTTTTCGTTGGTGTCGTTGTCCTGTAGTAATTTAACCAACACAATGCCATCTGGTGCAATTAAGTAATGTAAAAACTACACATAGGTGAAATAAAAAGTTTGAAAGTATAACATTTCACCAGTATATACATGTAAGTAAAGCGTGTGTAGAACGAACTTTATATTGATTACGTGATTACCAATAGAAAGGCAGTCGAAATTGTCTATAATTATAACTGAAAGTTACTTAGGAATCGATTAAAGCAAACAAGTGGAAAAACAATGACGACATGTTAAATTGTAAATTTGTAAGTACTGAATGTACTTAAATTTTGAATTGCTTAAAGGAGAATGTATAGAAAGTTCTGGACTAGAGAAATTGTGTAGATAGCTGATAGTTAGCCTCGTGAATGTTGCGTGTGACACACAGCCAGATTTGTTTGTTTCAGTCACTTTTCTGAGTAGATATCAACATCGCGCAAGTGGGATGCCGCTTGTGTGTTTAAAACGCTTTTTGAGGTACACAAAGAGAACAATAAGCTATGCACTAGTATATGACAGTACTGACACTAATAATTTTGTATAATATGGCTATGTCCATTTTAATTGGTGAGGAGATAAAGTAGATAGAAAGTCAACTACTGATAATTTTTTTAAATCTTTGATTAATAAGTAGCGTGGTGTTCCTAGAAACAATGAAAATCTATTATCTTCTTTCAACACTAAAGTGCACTCGGAACTAGAATAAACACCGTTTGGAAAATGTTGAAATTGCCCACAGAAATTGAAATTTCAATTGAACCTTTGTATAATTAGAATGATTACTCAAAACAAATATTATATCGTTTACAATGAGCGCAGTATGATGCTATACTCGAAGTGAAGCAGAATTCGCCACATGGTAAATTGAAAGGAAAGTTATTATGTAACAATAAAACTTACTCAGATATTTACGAAAAACTGACCTTAATCTCAAAAAAAAAATCGAAAATAAGCTCCTAAATATCTATATCGGTTCCTACGAAGATATTGAGGGAGTTTCACCTAATGCTAACATTTTAAAAAATAATAAGAAATATCTCATACTTAAGAAAACACACTAAGCGACATTTTAGTTAATGTTAGTATTTGCATTGTATTCTTATTATATTTTATAATATATTATTTCTTATTATATATTCTTATTTTATATCATTTTATTTTTGTAACGTTTGTATACCATAAAATAAAATATTGAAAGTGTTATTATTTTAAAATAATTAATTGCGTGTAACATGTTTTATGTAATTGACTGGATTCCAACCTCGTATAAAATATATTATCACTTAATAATTAAGTAAATATTTGATTCATATTAAATAATATTAATATCTTGGCGTCTTCCGCTTTTCAGCCTCCTACAAATATTGTTAACGATGTCTGTACTCTTTTTATATAATAGTATAATGTTACACAATCCAGTATTATCAAATAAAAATTGTTTTTTAATAATCATATGAATAATTATAATAAGCGATGTTTAATATTATCTGCTAAGTTTGGAAATTTAGTATTGAATTGGGTTCGGTCTATCAGATGTTATAAAATGCCAACGGTTGGAGTAATGCGAGGACATTCATATTTTAGCCATTCTATTTGATGTATATTGGAGAATATTATAAGTTTATGTTAATATAATGAGTTGCAGTGCTGCCATCTTGGCTACGCGCGTTACAAACATTCTTAATGTTTTATTTTTTCTTCTCGAAAAGGGGAAACGTAATAGCCCTTTTTCGGGGGAGTTGTAATATAATATGGTGACAGTGTACGAAGCATGCTACGGTAGCTATTTATTGTTGAGTACTGCGCAGTTTACTTTAGTGTTGCTATTTTACACCCAACATTCAAGACATTCAAATACATGACACGAAATAAGTAACATGTTTGATTTAACACCCCTGAACATTCGTCATTTGACGGGCGGGAGGCGCATGCCACTCTCCGTCCGGAATTCAGCCACTCGTCGATAAACTTCGACTGGACAATCCCCCTGAAGAGTCTTCTCGTTGCGACACTGGCTCCACCCAGATTGGGCAAAAGTCGCCCTAGGGCGGAGGCAGTGTCGACCAGCTTAGGAGCAAGCTGTCGGAAGAGTTACATGCACGAATAATATTTAATTTGACTGTTATTATTTTTATTTTTATATGTTTAAACGTAGGTATTATTATTTTTACATGTTTAAACATATTTATATTAGTTTAATTAGAACGTTTGCTTTCATAAATAAATTTTTGTATTAGTTAATTTATTTCTTTTCTTTTTGTCTATTATAGACATAGATCTCCTCCAACTGCCTCCATAGACTCCTATTTTCAGCTGTCCCATCTCTGACCCATCTCCTAAATGGTCTAACTTGGTTTCTTTTCCTGTTTCTCGGATTCCAGTACCCTACATTATAGTTTTACACCATTTCTCTCGTCCGGTGGACGGGGCATACAATAAGTGTATGCCCCGTCCACCAGACGAGAGAAATGCCGCCCACTTTCATTTAAGTTTTCTTATTGTAACTGAAATATTCTTCGTTCGTGTTTGTTTTTTAATTGCCGTGTGTTCTTATTTACACAAAACAATAGTTTAACATTATTCTTTGAGAAAAATACTCCAGTTAGCTATCTTCCAGTTAGTTACTCACTGATGCGGTTCATATTAAATATTTAAGCACAGAAATAATTATGATATTAACAGATTTGATCTCGTTAAGAGTAAAAATTTGAAATCAGACAAAAATGATGTTTTTTTTAAAATGCTAGCAGTGTAAGAGTTATAATTTTTTTGGGGTTGCCTTTTAGTTCTACTATTAGCCTTTTAAAGGGTATAAATTCCTTCTTAGGCACTCTGTATGTAAGACACAATTCTTCGAAAAGTCTAATTTTAGTAGACATATGCGTAAAAATACCGGTGAGAAACCATATCGTTGTGATATATATCGTAAACAATTCTCACAAAAGGGTTCTTTGATTGAACATATGCGCACACACACAGGTGAGAAACCACATTATTGTAAGAAACAACTCACAGAATAGTCATTTAATTGGACATATGCGTACGCATACTGTTGAGAAACCACATCATTGTGATATATGTAAGAAACAATTCTCACGAAAGGAAAATTTAACAAAGCACATGAGTACACACTGTGGTGAAATGTCATATCAGCTTAATATTGTGAGCAAGAAATTTGAAGAAATCTACAACACACATAAGTGCGTGCGACCATGAGCGCAGCCAGTACCTGCCTACATGGGTGAAAAATGAAGTTACTAAAAATAAATTTATATTTTTTTTTTTTTATATTTTAGCTGCCAAAATGACTCTGCCCTGCCTGATGGAAAGAATGAGCAGAATCCAAGAGTGGTGGTCACCATCCTCAATGCGAAAAATAACAATACAGCATGGTGACCCACACTATGGCAGCCTGGGGGGAAGGGGGATGGTGAGGGGGATAGGGGGCGTTGGATTGGGGTATGGGCCTCCGGTATCCTCACTGACTCGATGAAACACAGCGTAAGCGCTGTTTCACACCGGTTTTCTGTGAGGCCGTGGTATCACTCCGGTCGAGCCGGCCCATTCATGCCGAAGCGTGGCTCTCCCACGGTATAAATTATATGTATTTTTAGTTACATATTATACATTTATATGTATTCTTATGAATGAACTACAATATACTTGTTTTTCTTATTTCCTTTTCAATTATTTATATAAGGCATAATTACGGAGAAATCACAAACATTCACTGAAAACAGTTTCTTAGTATACCTGCTACTATAATTAAAAATATACGTATACAACATTTTATAAAGGACAACATGTTTTATAAGAAGTAGAAAACAGCAACTTAAAAAAATCGAAGAATTATACACTAACAAGAGCATTGGCAACACAAATATATCAAAAATATTTAAATAACTAATAATAATTTCTTAGTCAAAACATAAAAATAAAACGAAAAGACGAATATCTGGAAATATACCTATGTAGTAGCCTAAGGTTAGGAAATCTTAGATTACTATCTATGGCGGATGCGGTGGACTAAACGATCGAGGCACAAAGATAGGTATATTGCTTACAATACAATAACGAGCTAGGATTCAATGTTTTTAATATCTGATAGCCGAGATAGTTATAATATTTTGCACCCGACACTACTGTAGCGGGTAGGAACACAGGTAACATTACGAGAACTTAGGCGCGCGATATTCCTCTCTTGCGCGGGCGCCGGCGCCAATTTGTGATTCTTGAGCGTATAAACTGAGAACTAGGAGGTTGCAAAAAATATGTTAACCTATCTAAGTCTTTTTATATTTTTTTTGTTAACAGGCAAGCACTCTCTCTTTTTTTAAAAAATAATTTACTAGTTTAGTAGTGGTATATTGTCGTATATTAGAAGAAACAGTACCTGAGTATTATCATCATATAAACTAGCTTACCCGTGATTGCTTCCTGGACTTCAGATATTTCTTATTGTTATTTTATTTTCCGGTTTGTAAAGAAATAAAAATGGTAAGAACAATTTCTGCACGGATGGCTCAGTTGGTAAGAGAAAGGTACGGATCGCCAGTATCATGAGATCAAGTTCTTCTGGAGTGAAATTTTTCTTCTTATTTTGGGATTCCGTAGTCAATAAGAAGCCTTTACAGTTCCGTCATGTCCGTCTCTATGCCAGTGGTTTAGTTAAAAAATTATCGGTGCTAGAAGGTTGTGATTTGGCATGGGTATTCACATTAATTACACCGCCGACAAAGTAGTGAAATATATAATAAAAAATCTGATAAAGAATATTTTAAGATACCTCCCCTACGTATGTAAATGTAAAGTGGGGATATTGTTTTTTCTATTTGTGTTTTCCATACTGTGAGGTATCGTTGGATAGGTCTTTCAAAAATATTGGAGGCTTAGGAAAAATATTTTTTAATCTGATGAAATACTCGCATAAAATGTAAACAAATAAGTCTTTTTTGCCTATATTCCATTTTATTTTATTTTTAAACCTATTTTACGAATAACCGCCACACACGTTTTGCCATCGCTCGTCACTAATGTCACCTTCAAAGTCTTTGTCCGAAACGTCATGTTAGACAGTTGACAGTTTGACGTTTTGTTATAAATACAGTTGTGTATTCTTTTGGTACATATATATATATTTTGGTAAATAATAGCTAAAATAAACGCATAGACTGTGAGAAAACACGGAAGTAATTAAAGGTTAAAAGATAAAGTACGAATCTTCTGTAGAATTGATAATGAAAAACCTTTTGATGTGCAGAGTGTGTTTAATAGAAGACAGTCGATCGAAGTCGATTGTCGGAACTCATCTACAAGAAATGTATGAGTCCTTGGTTTTGATGCCGGTAAGTAATTGTTAAATCAATGTTTATATCTCTTGGCATCTCCTAATAGTGTGTCTCCCTTTCATGATTGTGTAAGAGTCTTCAATGTCATCTGTATAGGGTAGCTACACCAGCAGCAAACCGATTGAAACAAATTCTAATGATGTGACTCAGCTATGCGACTATGGTTAAAAAAAATTGAGCTTACTCCTTATTTACCGCACAATCAATTAGCCATTCCAATATTTCAGTAGATGTTAATTTTATTTGTGTTAAAAAAAGTAATGTGGCAAGCCGCACTGTGCCTCAGGTGGAAAAATAGCTAACCAAATCAAAATGGTTAACTAATAGAATCAGTATTCCATACAAACATCAGAGTAATAAATGAGATGAGTAAATCAAAGAAACATGTCGCATATATAATACTTTCCGCACAACTAGATTGATAATCTAGTTAGTTAGTGACCACAAAGAGATTTAAGGTTGTTACAACTACTAAGTTCAGAACAAATTTTGTTGATTTGTATTAAAATACAGTTATTTTTCATTAAAGTATATGTTTATTAAGGACGGCTGACAGAAGCTGGATGTGAGAAGCTATAGATCGAACTAAGTCGTGTGAAATTGGAGAGGCCTATGTCCAGCAGTGGACTGTAATAGGCTGGTGATGATGATGATGAATGATATGTTTATTCACTAAGCTCTGATTACATATGTGACTATATAAGGGATGCGTGGTGGCAGAAGAAACACGGCAGCACATTCTCAGAGAATGTAGAAGTGTGGCGGATCAACGGTTGGACTTCCTCCAATCAATATCTCTCCCGGCAGCATGCAGTGACCTGAAAACGCTGCTTCTGGGATGATATAAGATGATTAAAGTAAGCAGATAACAAACTCAAGTACAACAGACCAATCAAGAGGCTAAGTGCGGAAAAGGCCTTGTAAAACAAACAATACATGAGTGTATGGAATACTGAAAAATCATATAATACAGATTCTATTAGTTAACCATTCACAGTAATTAATTTAAATTGACATGTTCTGATAAAATAAGACAACATATTTATAATGTATTAAATTATGTAATCAACTCAAAAATAGATTACAATATTTGCTGCCAACTAATATTAAATGGTCTACTACTGGTGCCTTGTGTGGGACCAGCAGTAGACCCTACCCCCTACCCCCATCCCACCCTATATCAGTCTATCATTCTTAACACTCCTATTCTTATATATGATTTAACACTTTTCTACCAAAAAATAGTGTAATTAATTCACACAAATTTTTGGTAGAAAAGTGTTTTACAAAAAAATTTTAGGTCATTTAATGTAATTAAATTAATCATCACCTATCGCAGTCTACTGCTGGCCATAAGCCTCTCCAATCTCACACCACTTAGTTCAATCCTCGACTTCTAGCATCCAGCTCCTGCCAGCTGTCTTACGCAGATCATCACTCCACCTGGCCTGTGGATGTCCCACACTATGTTTGCCAAGACACTTCATTCAAGAACCCATTTACCTCAACAGTTATTGGTTCTGCGGCTAATATGGCCAGCCCACTGCCACTTCAACTTGCTAATCCTGAGGGCTATGTCGATGAGGTTGGTTCTGTGCCGGATCACCTCATTTCTGATGCGATCCCTTAGAGAAACGCCGAACATAGCCCTCCGGCTTCGTATGTCGTGATGATTAGGACGGGTAGAGTGGTAGACTTTTATCTCTAGGCACTCTGGGATCAACGATGAAAAGAAAGAAATAAAAGAAAAGAAATGAAATTAATATTTGCTAAGAAACACAATCCCCATTTTTACAATGTTAATATAGTAAACAATGTAATGAATAATTTTCTTTGTGCTATCTAGTATAACTAGTTTTTAGACCATAATGTAGTTGATAAAAATTTGCATGCCACAAGGCAGAATGTGACATTATCAAAAGCCACTAAGGACAAGCCTGCTACTAACCTATATTCTATGCAAATAAATTTCATTCCATTTCACAAACGCAATCTGTAACATCATGCCAGTTAATGCTGCATTGGTGATGCAGTATAAGCATATACCACTTGCTTGAGGTTACAGGTTCAACTTCCAGGTTGAACCAATTATTTGTATGACCTGCAAATATTTGTTTTTAAGATTTATTCCCGATGTTGTCTTTCGTAAAACAAAAAAAAATTCAGTCTACTTTGATTGATCACTTTGTGTAATATATAATATATAATTTAAACCTATTCAAAATATTTTCATTTTAAAAAATTACTTTTGATCCAAAAGTAATTGTCCTTATATACATTTAGGTGTTGCCCTACTTTAATTAGTTTATGGTAAGGACCTCAGCACCCGGTAAATAACAACTTCATAACTCTATTTACAGTTTGAAACTGCATACGGCAGGCCTATACTGGTTTGCTACATATGTCGCGCAAGGCTCCAGAATTGTTACGAGTTGAGGAAGAGCTGTCTCGAGAGTGAGGAGCTGTTCTCACAAATGCTGAGCTGTAATGAGGTTGGTTATAGTTTGAAAACATTATATTGCTGTTGTTTTACAAAGAAAAATAGTAGATGTGGTGTATATAATGCAGCATCTAGAAGGTTTGAACTACATACTTTCAATCAATACAAAAAAAACAGTATTGATTCGTTAAATGTTTGTGGTCAATTAAAACTAAAAACTATCTGCTATAAAAAGGTAGTCGTTTAACTCGAGACTTTGAACTTTATTGCGTAAATAGGTATTTTAGATTAATGTGTTATGATACTCGATAATTGTTACGGAAGTAATTATATATTATCATATGATCATTAACAATAACTGGAATCAGTACTGGTACAATGTTATCAGTTTACGAGAAGCTGCTAACAGATTTTTTTTAATGTTTTCATTCATTTCCATCATTTAGATAGCAGTGGAGGTTTATTCGTTGTAGATAGTGTTCAGATAAAACAGAAATGTGCTGTAGTTAACGTAAAACCCGATTTATTTGTACTATATTCAAATTCAAAATCATTTATACAATTAAGACACTAAGTGACATTTATGAACGTTAAATTGAAGCTACAGTTTAAAAACAATCATAGATCGACACAGACGCCACAGATGTACTGTATTGTCAAAACGAAGTAGGTGAAAACACCATAATTCACTGCCTGCATGTGTCGATCCATAACTTCCAGTTTCCAAAATGCGTAGTGCTTTGAAAGTAATACTGGCAAAGAAACTCAGTAGAGAGTAAATGTACTAAAATAATTTTCACATGTTTGATTTATCAGCGATTTAACACTTCCATGCGTTTTTTTTTTTATTTCAACGATAGCTGTTGCACACCGCCTATAGAATGTAGGTTATTCCACATAGATATTTGTAGAGTGTGGAGTCATCTAATCATCTAGTAGTTCGTACACATAACACTTAGATTTCATGCCGAGGTAGCCATACTATTATTTGCCTGAATGTACCCAGAATTCTTTACTTCATTTGCATTGCTTGAACTTGAAGTCGATCCAAAAGTCTCAAGATCAATGACTGAGATGAAGTATGCTCTAAGTTTTATTTCTGTCTGAAACAGTAATCAGTAGTGTGTAATATGTACAAAGTTATATGTTAATAAATGAACTTTGCCCACAGTATGACCAAGTGAAACTAGAAGCAATAAACAATAAGAAGAGACTCACCATTCACAATACCGTGGAATGGATCCTGGGGATGGATGCAGACAATGTCGGTGTAGAGGATCTGAATTGTGAAGTGAAAGACGAACCACATGATGATGATGGTAATATTTTACATTTAAATATTTGACCTCTTCTTCATCATCATCACCATCATCAGTCTATCGCAGTCCACTGCTGGACATAGGCAATTAATCTCTTTGCGTGACACAAACATGAGACAGAGTCTACTCTACCGTGGGAGAGCCACGAATCGGCAAGCATAGTCAGCTCATAGAAACCTGCGTTAAAATAACGCCTGCGCTGTGGTTCACCGAGTGAGTGAGGATACCGGAGGCCCATAATCTAACCATTCCTCTCATCCCCCTCCCCATCCCTAAAGGCCGGCAACGCACTTGTGACGCCTCTGGTGTTACGAGCGTCCACGGTAACCGCTTAACATGAGGTTTGAGGCGTTTCCTTCTATTCCATAAAAAAAACTATCAAGGCATATTCTATGAAGAAACTTGCTGGTTTTATTATTATTTTTGTCAATTTAAGTCGACGCCATGCGAACCAATTTAACTAAACCTGTCCATCCGTATATTGCTTAAAGCTATAGTATAATTTTTTGTACATATTCATTTGTAAATCTTAAGAGCACTTCTGTGTTGGTGACTTATAATAAAGTTTGTTTATTTATTTAATACACATGTTTTAATTCATTAGCTTTTTATAAGCATTCGGCCCAAAATGAGCTCCTGTGCCTGGATAAAATAAAATAAATATTTCAGACTTCGCCATCTAGTCTCAAGCTAAGCACAGCTTGTGTTATAGGTACTAAACTGCAGATATAAATACATATATACTATTTATTTTGTAAATACATATATATCATACATAGAAAACTCCGAAATAAATATTTGTAGATCATACAAATATTTGTTCCAACCCGGGAACCGAACCCGAGACACACAACACATAAAGAAAACAAAAAATGAGACGGCACATAGGAGCCTACCGGTCTGAGTGTAGTAAGGTGCCGTGTATCTGTAGCCGTGTTACTTATTTTAAGTCGCCAACCTTCACTTGGCCAGCGCGGGGACGTATGGCCTTTACCCTCTCCTGGGAGACCTCTCCCAGCGGTTTTGTTGATGATGATTACTTATTTACATAAGTGAATATTTGAGCACTTCTTCTCTTTCTCTCGCTACACCTCTAATACAAACCGATTCTGATTTACAGACGTCGATGACGCTGTTCTGGAGACAAAGTGTGTCTCTGACAACGTACAGTCTGCAGCCTCGGAAGTCAATTTTCTAATTACTGTGAAGGAGGAACAGATCGCATATGTTACAAGTATGTGTACCGCGTGTGTGTATATTTAAATAATCCTACTAATATTATAAACGCGAGAGTTTGTGGGTATGGATTGGTGTTTGTTAGGCTTTCACGTAAAAACTGCTGAATGGATTTTAGAGAAATATTATAATAATAATGATGAGGCGCTCATAGCCCAGTTGCACTCGGTGATTAGAAACAATCTGCGAGGGCAAGCAACGGCGGCGCGGTCAGTACCTGGATGGCTGACCGCTGGTGGCTTGTTACCATGAGCGTCTCCGTGATTCGGAGGTCACGTTAAGCAGTCGGTCCCGGTTGTTATCATAGGATAACAGTCGTGAAGCTCAGTTGGAGGCCTTCGGGCGGCTTAAAAAACATCCAACGGTAAGATTACGTAGCCACAACGTTGTCTTGCCAGTCCCCAACCCGCACTTGGCCAGCGTGGGGACGTATGGCCTTAACCCTCTCCTGAGAGGAGACCCGATCCCAGCAGTGGGACATTATGGTTTGATGATGATTATAATAATGTAGCTTGTCCATCAGAATAACATACAGGTTATAATTTATAAAAATACAATTCACACAAGCGGAGCTCAGCTAGTGTTGAGTAAAGTCAGATATTTAACACAAAACGCCATCAAGTTTCAGACTAAACAGCTTGTACTGCGCAATATTTCAAACATTGCCTGAGGCGCCCAGATAATGTATGAAACATTGTACTCGTATAATCTCCCTGATTAGTTGATATGATCCAGGATTGTATAGAATACTAACCGGTGTCGCTTATCTGTTTAGTTCGTACAATATATATTATATTGACCGTACAATAGAATTGTGAAAAATAAATGTTCGGTGCCGGAAAGGATTCAGGCATTCATGGATATAACGCTCGTGTTAACTATCGTTAGATCACCTTACCCGCGAGTGTAAGTCCGAATGGCATAAGAAAGCGGTTCCCGGAACTCTCTCGTCTCAGGCGCAGAGTGGCACACCGTGTGGTTTTAGCCGGTTCGATTCCGACACACCGCCCCGCCGCAAACCCCGGTGGGTTGAAGGCCAGAGGGGGCTTCCAAACGTAAAAAAAAAAAATTACCCGCGAGCGTTCCACGCGTCTTACTTAGAAAACACGTTCACTGTTAGGACAGCTCCTGATGGTTTTGACTTACTGACTGCCTAGGTGGCGTGGCGGTAGTATAAACGACTGCAGTGCTTGAGCTCTCGGGTTCGATTCCCGGGTCGGATCTGTTTGTAAGGTCCACAAATATTTGTTTCGAATTTGGGTGTTTTTTATGTATAATGTGTGTATGTGTTTACAAAAAAAGTCATGTGTATTTATACCAGTTGTCTAGTACGCATAATACAAGCTCTGCTTAGTTTAGGACTAGATGGCGTTGTGTGTTAGATGTCCGAAATATATATTATTTACCAACTTCTCGTATCGTAATAGTAGCCACGAGGTTAGATGCTCGGCTTATTTTATTGTTCTAGAACGTCGGTGAGCTATAGAAATTTACTAACCAGTAATAAAATCTCGTTTAGTCGTCAAAAGGCTTTTTATTCCAAACCCACGAGCCCTAGCACATAACAGTATCATTTATATATTAGTACACTCTACACCTCTAATACAAAACGGTTCGCATATAACATTTGATGTTGTTTACAGATATCGATAGGGATGATTTGAGGGCAAGCAGTGTCTCTAACGACGTACTACTACCTGCAGACTCAGACAGCAAGAATGATGAGAGCATGAGACATGAACTGGAGATGGATGCAGACAGTGATGGTGTAGAGACTCTGGTCTTGTTGTGTGATGTGAAAGACGAACAAAGTGACGCTGGAGGTAATAATTTATAATTATTTATTTAGTCGTATAAAAATCGGTTTATTATATCAATCAACTTACCTTTAAGCCTTTGTTGAAGTGGCTGTTAATTTTTTTTGCATAAACCTATTTTTTTTAGTATACCTTAGATGGAACGAAGCTTATGACATACGTAACTTACACCCAGGTCCCATGTGAATGTACCATACGCCACTAGCTCTAGATATTATACGACGTGAAATCTATCGAGCATTTACTCATTCAAAGCTTTCTTCTCAACACAAAACTACTTCTCGATGTATTTTACGGGCTCTCCTTTAGGAGTAAACCACTTTTACTCACTCGAAATACTGTTGGGAATACTAAAATTCACTGAAAAAACCACGCAAGTGTTATACAATAAGATAAGTAAAAATTTTAATACGTGCACGTCACTGGCGACCGTACTGGTAACTATGAAAACAGTCAATCGCCGATGGAGATATGTTAAGAGAGCACAATAAACCCAACAAGACAACGATATCGATGGTGTTGAAGGCGTTGCGGTGCGGCATTGTAAACCCAAAGCACAAGTAATAGGCATGATGACAGTAACCGAGAACCACTAAAATTATGTATCCATGAATCCAAAAATCGCCCATGTTAAATTGAATACCAATCAAAGCGAGTTACGTCACAAATGTGTATAGGTTTGTTCGGATATAATTGAGCTTTAATTGACACTGGTTGAAAAATAGTGACGTCACGTCTTACACAAACAGACGCCATGACACCACCGTGCGTTTTTGCGTGAATTTTAAAATTTAAATTTAAATCGCTATTTTTGCCTAATAAAACTTTATTTTTGTAGAAATATAACTATTTTGAACAATAGGAGATACTTCCGAACATCATAAAACAGTTTTTCAAGATTAGTCATCATGCCTATTGTAGTAGGTAGCTCCAGGTATAATGAACTTTGAGAAGATACCAGTTGTTGGCTCAGTTATTCTATATCGACGGGTCCTACGTAGACTAATGCAACCGACAAAATGACGAAAATCGTTTTTTTGCATGAACAGTCCTAAAATAACTTTATATTTTTATATCCCGAAACAAAAAAAATAAATATCAATTAATTTCGAAGATACAAACTTGTTTTCTGGTACAAGTGACGCTGTTTTTAGCCAAACAACTGTCAACCCTGGTGTAAGTGGTTTGCACCAGTGTAGGTAGTCGCGAGCCAAGCGGCGCGCGAGTGCAGCTGATCTTTGCACCAAAATGCGCGCGGCGGCGTTGCCGGGTGCACGTGCGGCACAAGTACAACCGCAAAAAGTTTTTGTTTATGTGTTTGATCGATAAAAATGTTCTAGTCTTTGTTTCTATTTGATAAAAGTGACAGTAAATGTCAAGTCATGATAAATTTATTAGAAAATAAACGCACCAAATCAAACACACCCGAAAATTACGACGGCAAGATACGACTTAAAAATTTAGTACTTTCATTAATATTACTTTTTTATTTGATCATAAAAATGTTTTTAATCAAATTATGTACATTTTTATTTTATTTTCACTTAAACCAGTAGACGATGCTCGTATTATTGTTGATTATACCTATGTATAGAGGTTTAAGGGAAATTCTGTTATTATTACTGTTATTTTTAATTACATTCTGTAAATTATGTTTTGATATTATTATATTTATATTTTAGAATCATATTCAGTTCTAAAGCGAAGTCCTTGTAAAGAATTAGATTTAAATTTGAATATGTCTCGAGCTAAGGAACCAACCGATATAAACGATAAATTAAATTTTTCATCTGTAAATTTACCAGCCAAGCCAGGTAATGATTTTTTTTTATGTATAAGCTGCCAAAATGACTCTACCCTGCCTGATGGAAAGCATGAGCAGAATCCAAGGGTGGTGGTCACCATCCTCAATGCGAAAAAGAACAATGCAGCGTGGTGACCCACGCTATGGCGGCCTGGTGAGATGCTTTTTCACGCCCCGCTTAAAGGACCCGGGATCATAATGGGAAGGAAACACGTGCGCTGGTAGTGAGTTCCAGGTTTTGACCGCTCGGCACAGGAAGGAAGCACCGAAGCGATGAGTACGAGAAAGTATGTCTTCCATTTTAAAGCGGTGACTTCTAAGGCCGGCACGTGTTGTTCTGTAGAGGAAGGGAGAGGGGGGGATCAATTGGAAGAGCTCTTCAGAACACTCACCATGGTAAAGGCGATAGAGGACTGCCAAGGAGGCGATATCTCTACGCAACTGTAGAGGCTCAAGGGTCTCGGTGGCTTCGGGACTATCGACAATACGGATTGCTTGCCGCTGCAACCGGTCAAGAGCGTCAAACAGGTACTGTGCGGCACCATCGCAAAGGTGAGAACAGTACTCCACACGCGAGCGAACCTGGGTCTTGCGGGTTGTAAAGAAGACACAGATGCCCGGGCGAGAAGAACCGTCTCACCCTGTTTAACACACCTAGCTTCCGTGAGGCCGCTTTAGTGACACTCTCAACGTATTCGTGTGGGTTGAGGTCTCGGCAGATATCCAAGCCCAGGATAGCGAGCCTATTTTGTAATGGCATTTGAGTACTCTGAAAAGTGGGAAGGGGAAGGAATGGAGACATTTTGGCTGAGAACGCGCACACCTGTGTTTTTTTGGCGTTGAACTCGATCAGATTCTTACAGCCCCATTGAAAAATGCGGCCCAGAACATGGTCAAGTTGGGCGACAAGTTCTTGTCATCTTCCTTCAACATCTGCTGGTTTGTCAGAGGGCTGTCCAAAATATTGTCCATGAACTGTGCTGTCGTCTGCATAACAATGAATGTTGCCAAGGGCTAACATGTCATTGATATGCAGAAGGAACAGTGTAGGCGACAGGACGGAGCCTTGAGGTACTCCGGCGTTAATCCGCTGACACTCGGAGGCCGCACCGTCGCAAAGGACTCTGATGCGGCGCTGGTGCAGAAACGTGGCAGACCAATTGCAGAGTTTGGGGGGCAAACCGAAAGCCGGTAGCTTGGAGAAGCGAACGGTGCCAAACCCTATCAAAAGCCTTGGCCATGTCGAGGCTGATGGCCAAGGATTCCCCATGCCTGTCAATAGCCTCACCCCAAAGGTGTGTGGCGTACGCTAAAAGATCACCCGTGGACCGGTTCGGTCTGAAATCATATTGACGATCATTTAATAGGGAGGGATCTTCCAGGTAATGGACCAGTTGTTTGTTTATTATCCGCTCAAACACCTTACAGATGACGGAGGTGACGGCTATCGGACGGTAGTTGGCGGGTTCGGAGCGATCGCTTTTTTTGGAGATGGGTTGAATATTCGCCTCTCTCCAAGCCTCCGGAACAGCTCCCGAGGATTACGACTGGCGATACAGGCGCGACGAGTTCTTGACCAAGCCTCGCAATGCACTGGGCATCCGCTCTGATGTAAGCCTTCTTGCATTCCCTGGTGGTTTTGTTAAACGCTGCTTTAAGTCGATCAACATCGAGGTAGCCGCGATCGCGGCCCCTGATCCAAGCGCGGTAGGCCGATTGCTTTCGCGCAACAGCATGGGCACATTCGCGACCGAACCAAGGCCGGGTCGTTGCGCTAGCGACCTCACTGTACGGAACATAGTATTCCATCTCGACAGTGATCTCGTCAGCCACGGCGGCTGCACTTTGCGATAGATCTTTATCTTTAAAGCAACGTTGAGCCCACGGAATGGATGCAAAGTAATCCCGCATTCCATCCCAGTCTGCCGACGAGTATTGCCATAAACGTATTTTTGCTGCCACTCGTCGCGGAGGGGCAACAAGCGGCACCGTAGTGGAAACCAGGCAGTGATCGGAGGATCCCAGAGGGGCGAGCACCGATACACTGTACTGTGCTGGATGACTCGTCATCAGTAGGTCCAGCAAGGAAGGCGCTTGACTAGGTATGTCTGGTATTCTGGTGGGCTGGAGTACCATCTGGGTAAGGTCATGCATGAGAGCGAATGCGTGGACAGACCGACCCGCGTGGTCAGTTCTGGTATACCATGACTCATGGTGAGCGTTAAAGTCTCCCAGAAACACCGGTTCAGCGGTCGGAAAATGCTCCTGCGCTTTGTCCGCCGCCTGACTTAGATGCTCGAAGAGTTGAGTTGTTTCGGAGTCTCCAGAGTGGGATTGGTATAGGCATACGTAGATTCGGCTCATAGAGCCAATGCTGGTGGACGGCGTTGAGGTTTGCATGAAGTCCACGGATGTTAGTGAACTCCACCTCAAAAAGCGAGTTGGTGGGAGAATGGAGTGCCGCAGTTAAGCGTTTATGCTTTTTCCTTGCTGCCATGATTTAGTAAGATGGGGAGGGGAGTGGGAACGTATAAGGCATGACAGTCATCGTGGTAGTGTAAAACTGAGACTCGGAATGCTGCATCGCCATACAATTGTGAGGTATGACGGTGACCGAACCCTCGGACGGAAGGGCCCCCGTACCCTCCCGGAAGTGGTCGCCTGGCTCCACCGTCCGGTCACCAACCGGCACGACAAGCCACTTCGCAGATTATGCGCAACCTGATGGGGCAACCTCCCAGGGCGGTTAACCGCGGTTGGGCCCCTCTCTATGTCGCGGGCGGCCAGCGGCAAAACCGTTTCTACGGGTGTCCCTGGCCGACGGTTCGAACTTCGTTACCCTCTGCAAGACTCTGCGAGTATTAGATTAGATTGCAGCATTGATTAGATTAGATTGATTAGATTAGAGAGCAGTGGAATACCACTGCTCACACACTTACCCCGATAACTGTCACCCCACATCATGGGCCACCGGTCTCGCACTCACCAACGAAATACGATGGAATCAAAGCTGTCATTTTAGGTTGGTCTTCTGTGCGAGGGTAGTACCGCCCCGGTCGAACCGGCCCGTTCGTGCTGAGATCAGCGTGGCTCTAACTACCTTTTGATGTGATTCTTTTTATATAGATGATTTTTTTTCTTTTTAATATTTCTATATTATTTTGACCAACTTTATACTTATATCAGTATACATCGATTCTTTTATCTTTTTAATTTCCCGCTATTGTAACACGTGTGTATGTAAAAAGTTTTTAAACTACTAGTTCGGTTACTCATAGTGTAAATGGGATTAAATTAAAACATATTATTCACTTATAATAACGAGCAGGTACATTTTAGTCGTAATTAAGTACATTTTTAATATTTTCTTTTAGACTCCCCTCTATCTCCAAGTGCTCCATTGATAGCTGAAGAGATGTCATTCAGCAATCAAGTTATCGACTTCAGCGATCCAGATGATATATTCGATGTAACTGATGAAAATTTTTATAGAAATTTATCAAATATTTCGTCAGATTTCGATAATTTTACTAGCTGTCCTAACGTCCAGTCAGTAACTGTGATTGTGCATAATGTACAAGAAAAAGAGTCGCAGCCTTTACCTGCGCCTACTTCTGAGTTGGTTGTGTCTAAGCCGAGTAACTTTTCTCAAGATGAAATTGAGAGCTTAACACCTATGCCTTCACCATCAGTTTCTTTTTCATCAACCTGTCCACAAACTGAACGCGAGATTGATACTTTTTCAAATATTGATTCCGATCACACCGATACACCGTTAAGTAATCCAGCAAATATAAAAAGGAAAAGCCAAAAAAAGAAAGACCCAGGCAGATTGCGAGAGAGATTCCAAAACAAGTGGTTAGATAATAAACGAAAGTACAACTTGAACAGGGGCTTAGAATATATGAGTCGAACTGGAAAAAAACATGAAAAAAAAGAAATGAAAGCTGCTTGCAAATGTCCAAGAAAATGTTCTGAAAAAATAGAAGAGACTGCAAGATATCAGATATTTAAAAACTTCTGGGAGCTAGGTGATCATACCCGACAGTGGGATTTTATTTCGAAATTTGTTTCGAAGCTAGAAAAAAAGAGGATAGTTACTGAAAATTCCCAAAGAAAATGCACTCTGCGATATTCGATTCCGATATCAGACGGTAGTAGTAATATCGAAATAGTATATGTCTGTAAGACAATGTTCTTGAACACATTGTCTATAAGTTATAATTTTGTAAAAACGGCATTGGACAAATTCGACCAAGGTTCTGGGGTAGTAGCAGAGGATTGTAGGGGAAAACATACAAACCACCCAGTAAAGATACCGCAAATTGTCAAAGACAGTGTGTGTTCTCATGTAAATATGTTCCAACCCGTAGAGTCCCACTATACAAGAAAGGAAACGAATAAAATTAACCTAGACGGGTCATTGAGTTTTTCCCGAATGTTTCATTTTTACAAAGAATGGTGTGATAAAGAAGAGATTCCTCAAAATTGCAGGGTTGAAACGTTGCGTCAATATAGAGACATTGTTAATAAAAACTTTAACCTCTCGTTTCATATTCCGAAAAAGGATAAATGCGAGTTATGACACGCATTTGAAAACTTTCAAAATCCTACAAACGAACAAAAATTAAAGCACGATTGGCATCTGGCCGAAAAAGATAAGGGTCGGCAGTTGAAAGAAATGGATAAACAATTATCAAAAGACGATAAAACTATAGTGGCTGTTACTTTCGAATTGCAAAAAACACAAAACTTACCACATGAAAACGTTAGTACTTTTTACTAAAAAAGAAAATTGCCTTTTTACAACTTTACTCCATTTGATATGGCTGATCTGCAAGGATATTGTTATTGTTGGGATGAACAGACTGCAAAATAAGGTGCAAATGAAATTGCCAGCTGTGTTTATGATTTTATTTGTATGAAGGTAAAGGAAGGAGTTAAATCTTTTATATTCTGGTCGAACAATTGTGGAGGACAGAATAGAAATAGAATTATTTTACTTATGTATATGTACTGCTCTTGGAAATTTAACGTGGATATTACTCATAGATTTCTTGTTGTTGGTCATACCCAAAACGAAGGTGACAACATTCACTATGTGATTGAAAGAAAAACTAGAAATGTTTTGATTTATACTCCAGATCAATGGACTTTGGCTTTCAAAATAGCAACGGCTAATGCAAAACCATATATTGTAAAAGAAATTACTCAATCTCACGTCTTCGATTTTAAATCTTGCCTTGCCTTTTTTGATAATTGGAAAAATAATTCCGCCGGGAAACTAGTCATGTGGAGTAAAATTTGCGAAGTTAATGTTCAAGCCAAAGATTTATTCTTGATTAAGTATAAAAATGCTTTTGAAGAAGGCGCCTACAAAACTATCCAATGTCTGAGAAGTAACACCCGGAGCAGTATACAAAACTTAACGAAAAAATTTTATAACTTAAGTGTAGCTTACAGTAGCTTATTACCTATAGATAAAAATAAGTTCAAAGATCTTCAAGATCTTTGTAAATCTAACTTGATTCCTGAACAATACCATTCATATTACAATAATTTGAAAGTTATCTCAAAGAATACCACTGAAGATGTATCTGAGTGAATCATTTTATTTAATTGTGCAATCCTTACTTATTAATTACGAATGTGATACTCAATTTAGCTACCATTAGATAAGATATTTTATTGTGATAAGTCTGAAAGACTGAAGCATTTAGTGAATAAGTATTAAATTAGTGATTACTAATAACAGAGGCAATGTGCGCTCGTATGTAAAGCAATACTTTATTTTTTAGATTGTGATAATTATGTAAAAAAAATCTGAAAAAAGCGTTAATTATAAATTGTTGAATTTTTAAACTACTATGATTAAATTTAATAATTTCCTCACGTGAGAGTTAGAAGATATTTATTTAATTTTTTTGGTGTAAAAGCCTTTGAATTTTATTTTAATTAAGAATAAATCGTTGTATTTGATTACTAAATATATTTGTTTTATTTAACCAAAAATTTTGTTTAATAATTTACCAAAGAACTACAGGTGTAACAGGCACATGTAAATTGCACTACATTGTAAATTAGTGTAAGTGAGAAAAGTTGTTAAAAAATATCATAAATATAATGAGCTTTAGTAACTCACCAATATTCACAAAAATAAAACATGTTAGATATTGTTATATTTTTCTATTTTCCTTAATTTTCAAAAAACCTCAAATAATGTAAACTGGTACAAGTGGTCACTTACACTGGTTTTCGTGTCAAAACACTTTAAGGAAATCCATATAGTTAAATGCAAGTGAAGCTAATTTCTAAACTACAAAAAAATATAAAAAAATAAGTATGCAGTCTTTTTTTAAACATGTTCAGGTATAACATTTCCAAATTTCAAAAAAAAATGTTGAACTTTGTTAGAGTTACAACCATTTGAACCTTTAAAACGCTCTCCTGTAAAGTTGTGTTTTTGCAATTGCATTTATTATATTTGCACTTGCATATATTAGTCTACGTAGGACCCGTCGATATAGTGATAAAATTAAGAACTTAAGGTTTTTTTTTTAATTAAGTTTTTTTTACAGTCAGGTATATAATATAGTTTTAAATCACTGCTTTAAGAATATTAGTTGACCATGCTTACTAGACAATCTATGCCTTATAAAAAAGAAAAGGAAAACGGTTTTCCCCTTTAGTTAGGGAGATAGCGAGAGGTAATATATGTGAAGTTCATTTGAATGTGCTTTTTCGAAAGTACTAGTTTCATTCATTCAACATATCAAAAAGTACTTATACTGGGTCCCTCAGATTGGTGGGAAAGTTAGCCACAAATTATTTGCAGTAGTGGATCTCTGCGAAGGCTACGGAACTTATTTTCCACTGACACCAAAACTGCGCTTGTTTTTTTTTTGAATTTATTTTACTTAAATTACATATGTTACAGTCTGAAGTCTGCCAAACTGTAGGACAGTTTGTCGGCAGAAGTTCTCTTAAATATATAATCTTAATACATTATATAATATTAAATAACTACATCAAGAATATTAGTTGACTATATTTACAAGGCAATCAATGGCCTATAAAAACGAAAAGAAAAAGAGAATGTTTCCCATCAGTTAGGGACATTGCGAAAGGTAATATTTATGAAGTTCATTTTTAAAGTGCTTTTTCGAATGTACTAGTTTTATTAGCTCTGAGGGTAACTCATTCATTAACAATGGTACCACATATCTACTTGTTCGTTTACCAAAGTAGTTGGTGATTTTCGGAACGACAAGTTTCTTCTTTTTGGCTAGACGGGTTGGGTACACATGTTCTCGTTGAATTTTATGCTCTGCGTTATTAAAATGTGTAACTAAAATTTTAAATTTGACTTTTAAGACGGACCGGAAGTAACTTACATATTTTAAATAATTTTACGTAATCTTTTTTTAAGCCTTGTTTTGTTTTTTTATCCACCAGTAATTTAAGTAGTCTTATCTGCAATTCGTGAATTCTATTAAGATTTGTTGAACATGTAAGTCCATATGTCCCCAAACCGTACTCGATATTCGAGTCTGCCAAGGCATAATACAGGGTATACATTAATTTTCTACTGACAACATATTGTAAGTTTTTGAATTTTCTTAAGATGGAACGAAGTTTATTACAAACGTTGCTTACATGTAGGTTCCATGTGAATGTATCGTCTACCACTAGCCCAATATATTTATAAGAGGTGACTCTCTCCAAACTCAGGCACTGACAGTGTTGCATATAGTTATGCATACATTCATACGTACGTCCTTTCACAGTGATCGAAAATTTCATTTGTTTATGATAAGGGGAGTGTATAATCATGTACTTAGTTTA
>PKRV01000793.1:0-76399 GCA_003709505.1 Hyphantria cunea
AATGATCTTCGAGTGACAGAATTAGATCTATTAATACTTAGTCTCAAAGGAATTTTAAAAAGAAACTTAAAATTTTAAGGTTAAAAAAATAGAATACAGAAACTCATTGAGATATTGATATTAGCTGTTGACGATATGAACGTAAAGCTAACTCGTGAATAATTTTTCGAATCGGTCAAGTATTTTCAAATATAACCTTCCGCATAGAAAAGAACAGGTGCACTCTCTGTTCCCTCTCTTTCTCATAATCCGATGGGACGGTTAACTGACATGACCGGTGAGAGATCCGGCGCAGGACCGAGGCAGGTTTTACGTGCTCTCCGAGGGTTCTGACTCCAATTTTTAAATTCTGAGTTGTTAGTAAGTATTTAGAAATACTCAATAACACTTTTTGACCTGACTCAGGATTCGAACCCGAGACTTCTTGATCGTAGTTGCATGCGTCAGCCACTAGATCAACGAGGCAGTTATTTACCTCATTAATTTCTTTTTAAATATGGACACAAGCATTAAGAAATAGAATTGTTTCTGGTAATATTCAACTTTAGCATCAGTATGATGCTGATAAAATCATTTTAAAATATTGAATATGTTTAATATTTCTACCAGTTTATGCTTAAGACTACGTGGTTGAAATTAATACGTAACCTAAAAAATCACAGTTATTCAACTAAAACACACAACAACGCTGTGAATTTATTATTTATTTTAGATTACAATTATCTATCAACTTGACAAAGTCGTTCATTAGACTTGTTCACAAGGACTAATGATTGAGAAATTAACGAGAGTGTTATTTTTTAAGTGAAAAGAACACTATAAAAACTTTGTGAAGATCGGTTAAATAGTTAAAACTTGGAAGCGTGCCAAGCGTAACACACAAAAACTCACTTAAACTTGTCACATCTTGCACATAACGTATTATCCCAAATTGTGCTATACCTTAACCTCTGCTATAGAGTCCAGAATTTCGTTTTTTTTTGTATTATTATTATATATATAATCGGTATTACTATTAATCCAAAATGGCTGCCATAACAAAATGGCGGCGTACATATTTCTGAACAACCCACCCGATATGTGTATCAAATGAAAGGGCTTAAAGGTTTTTTTTATTAAACAAAATTGTGACTTTAAAAATTTTTTTTTTTAAATTTCTCCCTTGTTTCCATAATACTTATAAGTATATAATAGTTATATAATCAATCATTGTTAAAAAAAATATACACCCAATTTTTACAATTTTATGTGATTATATTTAACATAATTATTTTTTAGGTCATAATGATAATGCTGATTAATAAATATATGCATGCCAAAGCAGGCAGAATACGCCAGAATATTAAATATGAATCAGAAACCACCAATGTTGTACACACAACTTATGCTCTAAGCAAATAAATTTCATTTCATTTTAAGTCTTTGTGCCGGCCTTCGTGAGATAAAAATATCTCCTTCAACTCTGGGCTATTTAATTAACCGTTACTTTTTGATTCTTCAGAAATAGTTCAATAATAAAAACAACAGTAGATATCCCACACCCCAAGACCCAAGAATAAAACATTCTTACAAATTGTTTCATGGTAATACTACAACCACTTTGGCAGCTGTAACTATTCGTCACCATATTACTGTTAGCACTGACAGCTTTGCCTATTGATAGAATACCAATTGCTTCAAAGAATAATCTCTCAGTTATACCTGCTTCGAACAGACTATTAATCACTCGGTTAAATTTCACTGCCAGCGGACTATCCTTCCTAATGACCATTTCGTGATACGCAGTCAAAATGTTCTCATTCGCTCTTAAAATTCTAGCTTCGCCATCAACAGCTGTTGTTGACTGATAATTGTAAAATTCGCCTTCTAAGACTATAGTTAAACCGTTGTATAATAAAATCCTGTCAACACAATCTGGAAACGAAAAGCAATCACCTGAGCTATTAGCAAAATCTCTAAACCTCTGGTCATTAACAAAGTATTTTAAAGTATTTATCAAGAATGGTCGTCTACCGGAATTCATTATATCCTCTTGAGTGTAGAACATGTGTGGCGGTTCTCTGATCGTCAGAAACGAAAACATTTGAATACTTATGTATGCAGAAAAATACAAACTCAGCAACATGTAACCAATATTAAGAATTTTCTGTTTCAAAGATGTTGGGTTGGGCAAACCATTCGCGCCGACAAGTGCTCCCCAGCCGTACAATAACATATTTGTTACAGATATTGAATTACCGTCGAATAAACAAATAATGTACCCAATTACAGAATTTACTAAGTAAAATAATAAGAAAATGTAGGAAATATTCAGTTTTTTAACTAAATTTGCCCAAGATCTTTCACTTCGTTCAACAGAATAAATCCAAAGAATGCCATCTCTTACATATATGCCTGAATACGCCACTCGGTCTCCATAGATCCTGAAGAGACCCCCTGCATATATATCAAGACTTCCATTTAAAACGAAGTTGATGTAAGAATTGTCTCCATTGTAATTTCTGTCTGTAAGAATGTATCGCCAATCTATAGTAGCGTTAAAATATTCAGCAACTATTTTTATAACACTGACATCCGACCCTTCTGGCTCCTTTATACGATCATTTGGATGAAGTAGTTCCGTATTTTGTATTTGTGAAAAGGGATATACTATTGACATACCAACTTTTAGAGGACATTGGTTTAAATTCAAGGGTTTTTTTGAAGGGAATACTTCAGTTTTTTGTAAGGAGATATTGAAGCATGTAGTAATATGCACCAGTTTATCAAAAAATTCTTTACATGTATGTTGGTCTATTAAAGGAATAAACGTAAACAGTTCGATTTGTTCTCTAGAGGCATCTTGAAATATAAAAGTAATATCGTATTTAGCCACTAATTTACTTATTCCTTTAAGTTTTCTGTTGCAATTGTCATTTGTTTGTTCAAAAATAATAATAAGATATTTCGCTTTTCTGTTAATGGCTTCAAAATCAAAAGAAATGACGTCACTGCAAGTTTCAAAGAATGTGACGATAATACCATGGAAATTATAATTCTCTAAATCTCCAGTCACCACAGTTGTGTTGTCCAGGTTTTTCATTGATCTATTGGAATTTATTTCGGTCGGTATATTGTGATTCATTAACAAAGAAGCCATTATTTCAATCAGGGTATCCTTTCTTGTCTTGTCTTTAATATATTCGATATCTATTGCTACGGTTGGTTGAAAGTTTAACTCCATCTTACTGATTATTTTTATACATTGTGATAAATTATCGAATTCTGACTTGCTGTCATTCTCAATAAAAATTCGAGTATTATTTGTACCACTGACACAATACAAATGAATTGTAAAGTAAATAAAAATGTACCACAACATTTCTATAATAGTTGAATAAAGTCGAATACTCCTTGCTGACCTCGCTGTATTGCTTCTGAATAAGTTGTTTTCACACTGAGCCTTTCAAAGTAAAGGTACCCATTTAAAACCCTTTAAATACTTACATAACATAAGAAGCCCATTACAAACATGTTTGTTATATAGGTAGAAGTTTGAAATGTTTGTCCATCTTCATGACTCGTTTCTCTGAAAGCGGTCCGCCGGTTTTTATGGTAGCTAGTGGTAGAGGTATATCTGTCTTTATTAGTTTTTTTTAAATACTAATGTACTTCATGAGGAATGGTAATAATACTCAAAATGTGTGGCACCTGAAAGAATAAATCATTTTCTAGAACTTAATAAGGCTAAGCTATAGAAAAATTAGAAATTTAGAAAACCCCTTACCCAAGCATTTGATCAAGTAATCATATGTTGAAAATACAATACATCATTTTTGAAAAAAGCTGAAACTCTTACTCTGCTGGTTATCAACTAAGCATAACAAAGAACCATCGCAAGGAAACTGGCTTTCAAGTGAAAAAAACAGCATCGAATTCGGTCCATCCGTTTGAGAGCTACGGTGCTACTGACAGAAACTCACACATACAGACATTGATGTTAAACTTATAACACCCTCTTTTTGCGTCGGGGTTAAAAATTTTACTGACACTGGTAGGTACCTTAGAGGTTCCCTTGCCGCTTACTACTTTGCCAAGTCTGTGGGTTTTATACAGACAGGACAGTACTTCATGTGATCCATAAATTTTTGTTCTGAGTATATGTGGTCTTCGTATCTGTTTCATGTTTGTTTGTAAAGTCACCACGACACAAGATATTCTTGTTGCGGTAGTTCAAAAAAAATTAAAATATAGCGACCAATTTTTTTTCTAGAAATAAAAGACAAAATGCAAGGATAAACTTTCATATACCGTAACATGTTTCATGTACAATAACCGATAATAAACAGCACGAGTGTCATATAAATGTGAAAATTTAAGAACTTAGATATACAGACAAATAACAGTTTTGGAAAACTTTTTGTAAGAGCTTTAGAGCGGCCTGCACAATGTTACCTAGTTATTAAACAAAATCTCTTTAATACAGTCAAGCGCATAAACACGATTAACTTAAACAAATTTACCGCCCTTTTACACAATGATGTCAGAAGTTATATTTAGTTAAATCTGCATAAGGGGTCACACGCCGGCGAGTAGGGGCGAGACGCCACTATCCTAGTGTTGCGCTCGCGCACACGCACGCGGTAAGCACGTTTAGCGCCGCTAAATAGTTGAGTTTCGATGTCTAACTTCGGTAGTTTCTTAAACATGTTTTCCAAAAAAATTATCGTCGTGCAAGATGCTAATTGTGTTTAACCTTTATAAACGCTTTTTCTATGTCTACAATGTATTTAAGCTATCTCGTGCAAGTGCCCCTTAGAATTAGTAGCAGAATTATTCAATGGGATTAAAAAAAACAGGAGCAACCGCGTGCATATATCATGTGTAAGCACAAGGTGTGCAGGGCGATAACAAGTTACGATGTTTCCCTTTTTGTCCAACACATATTGTATCGTTTAACTACTTTTTTATTTACACAGATTGTACATTTAGATACAAGTTAATATTCCAACACTGATACTTTAGTATGACAATGTATACGACCATACCTATTCTTTTTTCACATGAGCTTGCTAAAATAACTACCTTTGCTGATGAAAAGTATGATTAAAATTCAAGAGTGGTTTTTACTATCCTTGTCGCAAATGCGGACAGCACAGCATGGTGACCTACACTATGGCGGCGTTATGAGATGCACGCCCCGCTTGAAGGACCTGGAATCATAATGAGAGAGAAACACGTTTTAAAAGATTGGCACATGGAAGAAGGAACTCATTCTATGTCTCTTTTAAGAAGTTTTGCAAAGGTTCTTATATATATGTGTAGGATTATGACAAGGTTTAGATTATTCCTAGAAAAATTAAATCTTTTTCCAAGAGTTACACGGTAACAAGTAGGCGTTCCCCTCTGTCATAGTATCAGCCCAAATGTGTGACAGGCATGTGTGAAGAATTCCACTGCAAAAAATTACAGACTGGTTTGTATCAGAGACTCTATAAGTTCTCCCCTTCGGTCCACCGTCCTGTATTGCTCTGTGATCTTTTCCTACCCTCTATATTTTTTTGTAAACATCTAATATTAAAAGCCACCAAAACATCTCTAACTAACATCATTGTGCACCTACCTTACAAAACTTCCACATCACCCAAAGGATGGCTGGTAGTGAATATCTTAGGCATTAAGCCCGCCGATGTACATTTGTACATGCTGTATGAATAAAAAAATGTCAACTGAACTGCCGCGCGTTAACCCCTTTCCTCACTTTCGTTCAGCATTAGAAAGATGGGGGTCTCGGGTATAGGCAGCGAAAAGAATCTTCTCTGTTAAACCGTCGTATATATGGAGCTAATCTGACCTGAATATGGCTCTCTTTTGGATATTAGTTTTTTTTAATGAAGAGTCTGCATTCTTCATCATCAACAACCTTTAATAGCCAGCTGCTGGAGTTAAATTTCTCTTTTGAACGATTTTGGCCATCCGTGACGCTAGCCATAGTATTTTATACGGTTTGTATCAAGTTTGCCTTCTGTCTGCAGTTCTGTTGCCCTACATAGTTGGTTATGATGTTTCTGCATTATATTTACTTTAAGTTTATTGTTTTTCTTCCTTTTATGGAATAGGGGGCAAACGAGCAGGCTTATCGCCTCATAGTGAGCGATTACCGCCGGCTATGGAAACCCGTAACACCAAAAGCGTCACAATGCCTCGATGACGCAGTGGTAACGTACGCGACTACTGTCCATGAGGTCTTGGGTTCGAATCCTGGGTCGGGCCAAATGTTTGTATGATCTGCAAATATTTGTTTCGGAGTTTGGGTGTTTTCTATATGTATAGTATGTATGTATTTACAAAAAAAAATTTAGGTATTCATTTCAGTTGTCTCAGGCGCTGAGGCGCTCATGGCCCAGTTGCACTCGGTGATTAGATACATCCAACGGCAAGATTTACGTAGCCACAACGTATTCTTGCCAGTCCCCAACCCGCACTTGGCCAGCGTGGGGACGTATGGCCTTAACCCTCTCCAGAGAGGAGACCCGAGCCCAGCAGTGGGACATTATGGGTTGTTGTTTTCAGTTGTCTAGTACCCATATTACAAGCTCTGCTTAGTTTGGGACTAGATGGCGTTGTATGTTAGATGTTGGAAAAATTTATTTATTATTATTATTATTATTTATTATAAGTGCGTTACCGACCTTTGGGGGATGGCAAGGAGGATGGCCTCCAGTATCCTCACTCACTCGGAAAAACACATTGCAAGTGAGGTGAGGTGAGTGAGACCGTGGTATTACTCTAGTGGAGCCGGCCCATTCTTGTCGAAGCATTACTCTCTCACGGTAAAAAGTGGGAAGTTGTTAAAATAAAACGATTAGTGTAATCTTCAAGATTTATTAATAAATATATTTATTTTACAATATAAATTGTTGAAGCGTGTATCAGATCTTTAATTAAATGCACTAAAATATGAATATTATNATTATAATAAAAAAAAATATTAAATCGTTGTGTACTTAAAGACTATAATAATCTATACCGATCATTTATCGAAGTATACTGATGTTTACCCCGTTCAATAGATGGCATTAGCAGTCGGTTAAAAGTTTAAAGTTCAAATTTCATGAAATTTCAAATTGTTGAATTTCAGTTTTATTTCATATATTAATTCAATATTGATTAAACAGCAGCCAATTATAGATTAAGATTTAGAAATAGCTGCTTTATTTATTTATCAAATAGAGCACTCCATCACATTCATACACCTGCCATTCAGATAGACTTAATTTAATTTTCGTTTGTTTTGTGACACTTGTTAATCAATATATTTATGTATTTGTATAATAATCATATAAAAATATAAATTCCCAATCCATTCACTATATATTTCTCAAATTGATAGCCAATGTTAAAAGATGTAGACACTGCATTCAAACTTAAGAAGGGAAATGTATCTTTATTCAACAGTTCGATCTTATATCTATATACTTTCTAGCGACGATGTTCTAACAAGTCTTTGGTCTGTCGTTTGAAAGGCGAGGATCTCATCCTAAGCCCCAGTATCGTCATCGTCCCCAGAACGTAACGTGCGACAAGTGTCATCGTTAGGGCGTCCCAGGGCTAACGTGCGTCCCGGTACCCGCTGCTCTTCAGTCCGTGTCCGCCTTACCGAGTGTCGACGTACACCTTGCTGAGAAGACAGCATTACACGTCTACGTCGTACGTGTTCGTCGGTGCGTGTACGTACGCAGAGTGCTATGTTGGAGTAGAAGTCCAGGTCAGTGCCGATACGAAGACGAGGCGCTACAGTTGTAGTTGAATTAGCTGTGACAGAACCCCATGCCGTCTGTAATGAGGCGCTAGTGTAAGCCACTGCAGCAGCTCGTAGGGATAATTCTCCACGTGCAGTTCGATACCAGACCGATACATGTGCAGACGCATCTAATGCTAGCTGTAGTGAAGCAGAGTGGTGGGTTCGCAGCCGTACGCCGGCGTGAAGCGGTGCAGCGCTTGAGAGCGCTGTAAGAGGTAATATTGCACGGATCACAGCAGTAGGTGTGCTGGCCGTTCCTGCCCACACGTGACCCAGCAGTTCGGCCTGGAATATACATTATAATTACGACATGAATTCCAGTTTCTCTTAAATTAGATGAAAAGTGGTCTCATGTGGTGTTCAACGCGTACCACTTATGTACTCGTACAGCAATAAATAGCACAATAGATATTTTTTGGATTGACTTTAATTTGTTGAAATTGACTTGACTCGAAAAAGATATACAAAAAAATTACCTGTCCGTTGAAAAGTGTGACGTCACGCATTCGCGCTCCGCCTACACTGAGCGCGAGTCCACCAGCAGCGCCCTCGGCAGGCGGAGCATCTTCTCCCTCTGTGCTGGTCTCCGCGTCACCTCCTGCGAAAGCCTCAAGGCCGCGAGTGAACACCCGCACGGTGAGCGCTTCCACGTTGTGACCCCACGAGTCACGTGCGCGAAGAGACGTGTAACCCCTCCGCAGCAGACCCCCGCTGGCTACCTGCACTGACTCCAAGACCCCACGCCACCCGGCCCCCTCCCATCCAGTCTCGCGTACCAACACTGATGATGTGCCTGATTATAGTTANAATAGTTAAAATAATACAAGTAAATGATGGTTCGCTCAGTCTATCTTTTATTTTATTAGATATTATTATTAGGCATATTTTATTTATATGTTAAGTATTTTGTCTATTTCTTCTTCATTACTGCTATTCTGAATATGACACATATTTCAGATTGTTTATGAAATCCTATTTAGTATTTTCAACTTTGTTGCATGATCCAAAATCTTTTTTGAAAACCAAAAAGCTATCTGATTACAGAAATAATAAAAAGACTCTTTTATTTTAATTTTGAATGATACTGATTGTATTTCTAAAATGGAAATGAAAAATAAATGTATTAGTACATACTTGTACTTAAACTTGACAAAAATTAAAAAAAAATACAGTGAGAGAGACACGTTTCGGCATGCATGGATCGGCTAGGCCGGATTAATATCACGGCTTCACAGAAAATCGATGTGAAACAGCGCTTGCGCTTTTTTTCACCCAGTGAGTGAGGACGCTAGAGTCCCATATCCCAACCCCTCCTCCTCTCCCAAAGGCTCTGGTGTTGCGGGTGTCCATGGCGCTTACCATCAGGCGATACGTATAACAGTTTGCCCGCTAAGCAAAAAAAATTGGAAAACTGTACTCTTGCAAAAATTACTCACCAGAGTGCGCTTGCGAATCCCAGCCGCGCAGTACAGGTTTCAGCATAGAAGGGAGACGCCTTAAATCGTCGTGTTCAGGCATGAGCGCGGCCATTCGCTGCCACAACACTCGTCGCAACTCATGCGGGCCCCGCTCATAGAGAACTCGAGCGACTCGGACCAGCGGAATGGGTAATTGTGCGCGGTGTTGTACTACCAGGTCTAGTGCCGTGGCCCGCAGTTCAAGCGACGCGCGTTCGTCTAACGCCAACTCGGTGAGGCGGTCGAGGCGAGCGAACGTAAGCGCACGCTCAGGAGAAACGCTTAAAGCGTCCACCGCAGCGAGCGCTGCTTCTCTGGCGCCGGCCGTACCGTTGACGCCACGAAGAGCGTGCTCTAGCAGTAAGTCGGTGGTGTCTTCGCGACGTAGGTTGCCGAGCGCTTGTAAGCGCACCTTACGACACTGGTCATCCTGTTGAGATTTATTACGTTATAAATATTATTGGCGACTTCAATAAATTGTAAAATATGAATTTATATCTTTTATCGGTTAAATTCCATTTTAATAGAAAATACGGCGGTTCCATTAAAATTTTATAAACTATAGTATATTTACAGAATACGCATTGGATCTTATCATTAATACCTACTAGAATGTACTAAATACGTATGTAAAATTAATAATCATTTTTTATAAAATGCATATACCTGTAAATTTTATAAGACAATAAACAAAATTATCTGTATATAGATTACAAGATTAATTTGACAAAAACATGTTGTCAAGGCAATCAATTATTACATACAATGCTTAAAGCATCCGTCAATAAAACAATGATTTAATATAAAATTAAAATTCTAGTCGTTGTTGGTCGCACATACCTTACAGCGTGCAAGTGAGCGCGCGAGCGTATCTCGAACCGTTTGAGAAAGCGCCGAAGCGCCCGCTGACGAAGCGCGATAAGCGGCTGCAGCAGCGGCCAGTAGTGCGCTTTCCGCTACGAGCTCTGAACGGGCCTCCTCGCCCAAACGCAATACATCTAATACTAACGACTCCTGCAAACAAATCACGTAATTAAATAGACATCACAAAATTAATCAATGAACCGTATTGACGAATACATCAAAAGTCAAAAATAGCTTTAGTAAGCAATCGTTGAGTTTAGAGTCGGATAACTTGAAGCCGATGTAGAAACATAAAAAAATTATTGCAGACTGAAAACACTTATTAATACGCGTATAATTCTAAAATGTCCTAAGATATGTGTATGAAAACACCGAAAAATCCCTTATAAGCAGATGTCGGCAAGTAATAAAACATATCGACATCTAATTCGACGACAGTGCCATCTGTTGAGCGACAGGGAAACAAATAAACATCGATTGGCACTGTCGCCTTAACATTTAGACTAATTAACTTTTACCGAATTTTTCAACAGTTTTATAAGTAGAAATTATTTTTTACAGTAAGATGTACATTTAAATAACATATTTTCTATTCACTTATACATATACATCACATACACATATACAAACTATTTCATAGCCCACAATATAGACATATTAATGTACGGTAAACAATATTCTTTATTACTATTATACTACAATTTTTTTTATTCTTATGTTTCGCCTTTCCTAATTTTATACTAGACACTACCCTACACTTTTTCATTATCATGCTATCTCTCCAACCAAGAGTTGCCTGTAAGAGATTGCCTCCGAGCGATAAGGCCGCCAATTGTACTTCTACAATTTTAAGCTTACCTTGGAATGCATCTAGTGTACAATAATAGATGATTCCATAAGGCGAAACAGGTCAGGTGTAAAAAAATAAATATATAAAATAGTAGAATAAGTGCAAGTGAGTTCAATTTTAGAATATATGGTGTACAATAAAGTGATATATTATTACTATTAAATACTTACATCGGGGTTTAGCGCTAGTGACAAAGCACCGAGGTACTCAGCGGCCAGCTGTTGTATAGGGTCCTCGCCAGAAATCTGCACGAACTCGCCCACAGCCGTGTACGCCGCTCGAGTACCAGCCAAGCCCAATAGACGGCATAACACGGACCTAGAGATAAATAGGAAACTGTAAGTGTGTTATTTCTGGGGAGTTGAAGTATTGCACATTGGAGAGGCAGATGATAATTACAGCCCTTAGATTACGTTCCAGACACATCCAACTTAATAAGTTCGCATATATGATGAAGAAAATTCCATCTCCTCTTTGATTAGAGTGTGGCATTTTAGAAGATGCATATCATTATGATGGAGCGTGGCCGGAACGAATACATGCTATATTTGTTTATTTTTTACAAAGAACCAAAAACAACTTGGCATTTTACCGTGGGAGAGCCACGCTTNATATATATATATATTTCAAAAACAATATAACTGAAACTGTTTAAAATTATCAGCTAATTCATACTACAGTAGTTAAAATATAGATTGATCTCTGTGAGACTGTGACAGATGGCAACGAAACCGACCCAGTATCTTTAACAGAGCGATTTTGTATCACTTATATTTTCGTTCGTAAAATTAAGAGCAATCTTATCGAATGTGGGTAATGTTTATTACCCACATTCGAAAGTAACTTAATCTATCTGTCTGTCTTTTAGGCTTTCACGCTAAATCACTTAATTGATTTACGCGAATTTCGATATAGAGAAAGATTGAATCTTGGAGAAGGACATATGCTACTTTTTGTCGCGATAACTGACATACACGCGGGCAGACTCGCAGACATAGGAAGTGACATTCACACCTAAAATGTATCTCGTTAGTTCTACAATGACACTAGTAACAACTGCCACAGAGATCAATCTATATTTTAAGGACTATAAATTAATGAAGCGAAAGAGTTGGTTGTTCAGATAGGATGAAGAGCACACACTGTCGGAATGGTTAGTACCTGTTTTAAACTTTAATTCAGAAATTTCAACTTATTAAAAGGGTACGACGCCTTCTATTTTCCCGACGTTTCGAACGGGTTATTGGTAGGTAGGCACTACCTTTTAAATATATTTAGTAGGAACAGGAAGGGTAGTACGAACAGAAATAAGAAACAATTATCAAGTGAGGCCTCGGGTAATAGCTACTAGAGGTTTTGGTGTCTATTTTGTTTCTTATTTCTCATTAATGCAACCACAATTTAAAATAGAGAAGCATTGCAAGTTACATCTCAATACTTAATTATTTATAAATTAACCCCATGGTCGCCTATGGACACCCCGAAAACCAGAGACGTCAAAAGTGCGTTACCGGGCTTCGTGTATATCGGTTATCGCAGTAAATAGTAAATCTATGTGTTATTTTGAAACGGAATGAGATGAAACTTTACAGTAATACAGTTTGTACGTCAAACTGTATTACTGTAAAGTTTCACCTAAATCTGTTCAGTAGTTTTTTGTAAATCCTCACAAACTTACGTATTTATAATATTACTAGGACATTGAACATAATAATTAGTGCTTTAAATAAATATGTGAAGCAAAAGCTTTGTACCAAGTGGTTATATGGAGGGGTGCAGAAAGTGAAAAAATAATCGGCCAAGTGTGAGTTCAACTCGCGCATTAATATTTCCGTACCATTATCAATATTGAGCAAAAAATTTCGTTTGTTGTATAGGGACCTCCTTAAATATTTTTTTTATTCTGTTTTTTTAGTAATTGTAGTTATATTACTACGTATTTTTGCGGCAACAGAACTATATCATCTCTGAAAATTTCAATTTTCTTGACGGACAGACTGACAACATTTTTCGTAATAGGGTCCCGTTTAACTCTTTAGGTACAGAACCCTAAAAAGATGAGTTTTGATCGAATATTGGCCACCAGGCGACTACTAGTAATTATACATTGCGTTAATATCGAAGTTCAAAAAGTTATTTACATTGTTTAATAGTGTTATTACCTATTCATTATCAATGAAGCATTATATATTTGTCTAATTTCATTTTGATATACCCAGTGTCACTCACGACTACGAGGAATCTATTGACACCACTCACATAAGAATACGACAAGCGTTTAGGCCCTAGGGGATGCCAAAAAATATACATACACGTACACTTGAAAAACATAACATTTCTTCTTTCGTAGTTGGGTAAAAAGTAAGTAATGAAAAATGTTTTTTATAAGTAGAGATAGCAAATTATATACGCATAGCAACAAACCATTATCTTATCACCCATAATTTTAGGTATTCACTAATGTTTGTCATTCATAATGTTATTGCATTTGGACAGTTGACACTGGTTAATTATTTTAGAACAGTAATGATATATTTGGGTATTGTATTACTTTTCAATTCAATTTTATTTCAATTAACATTAATTATGGTGGATTGGAAAATTTGTTTTTTTTCAGATATTTAATAGTATTGATCACCATTTTTATGGTTCCATACCCGAAGGGTAAAACGAGACCCTATTACTAAGACTTCGCTGTCCGACCATGACAGTTAGACAATTTAAATTTTCAGAGTCGATATATTTCTGGTGCTGCTATAAAAAAAATACTAAAATGCAGAATAAAACAAATATTTAAGGGGGGCTCTCATATAACAAGCGTTATTTTTGCCCGATATTGATAACAGCAACAGGCAGATGCTTGAAATGTATAGAAAATGTTACGGAACGCTTCCTACGTGAATCAGATTCACACTTGCGCGATTTTTGTTCTAATGAAAATAAACAGTTACGGTCTTGTTTTAAGCATGATATGTGAAGCGTTTACCCAGGGTTTAGCCCACATGTATTTCATCATCATCAACAACCCATAATGTCCCACTGCTGGTCTCGGATCTCCTCTCAGGAGAGGGTTAAGACCAGACGTCCCCACGCTGGCCAAGACTAGCAAGAATACTTTGTAGCTACGGAACTCTTACCGTTGGATGGTTTTAAGCCGCCCAAAGACCTCCAACTAAGCTTCACGACTGTTATCGTATGATAACAACCGGGACCGACTGCGTGACCTCCGAATCATGGAGACGCTCATGGTAACATGACACCAGCGGTCACCCATCCAGGTACTGACCGCGTCGTCGTTGCTTATGCTCAGTTATTGTTTCTAATCACCGAGTGCAACTGTGCTCTGAGCACCTTTCATGTCTTTCAGTTATTGCTATACAGAAAAGCCTATGTCCTTCTTCAATAATAAAAGAACCTTCACACCATTTGTGTAGCTATGAAAGTGTAACCGGCCGATAGACAGACATAGTCACTTTTAAATTTATCAAATTAGTATGGACTAATCTGTTTCACCACTTCCTGATAATATTTCCGATAATTATCTGCCATATAACACTGTTTGACGGATATAAATTGCTAATAAATATCTCTATGTATATTTTAGAAGATTTGTGGAACTGAGTTCGATTTATCTGGCTAATATATTCACTTTTATCTCTAAGCGGTACCTTTACTTGCTGATAAAGTCCATCAGCATGTAACGGTTTATGCTTCTCATGAAATGTAATTTTACAATCACAGTAATGAATGTTCATGGATAATGCAATAATATTATTTAGTACACATTCTTGACATCACTTTACCATATCTATATAAAGTAACTAGTTTTAACTATGAGTTATAGAATTAATGAAACGAAGTTTTTTAAAAACTCACAAATAAAGCATTCTTTAACCCTAAGGTGTTAGTATAGACTATTTTTTGAACCGCTTAGCACTTTAAAAAGTGTTGCATGAACAGGGTAAAAGGAAAAATATATTTTTTTTCTATGTAGGTAATTATTTCATTGCTAATTATAGAAACTCTCTTATGTAATTGTAGTTAATAAATAATTGAATTAGTAACATTTCTCTTCGTATTTTTTGAAAGGTTTTTTTAAATGGTTTTTTTTTTTATTAAGAAAAACCTCCCAAAAAATATAAATTAAATATCATATCAATAGAAATAAATTCCTGTAATTAGTCTATCAATAGTTTTAAAAAAATAATCTAAAAGAGTTTTTTAATTTTTGAATTTTTTGATCATACCCATGGTTGGTGTAATAACCACGGGCAACGCCGCAGGGCGAAGCTAGTATAAAAAAGTAGCATAAAACACTCTTTATATAATCAGCTATCTGCCAGTGAAAGTCCAATGAAAATTGGTCCAGATGTTTCAGAGATTACCCCCGAAAAACAGACAAACAAAAATTGAATAAAAAAAAATATTTGGGTATCCTCCAATTTTATTTATTTGTTTAGATTTTATTTCAAATTTATTTACCTGCAGTAGACTGGCCAAGGACTTCTTATAGTTAATTACATCCAACAACTCTTCAGGATCCACATAAATAGATGAGACTTCTCCATTTTTCCAGTGTGCATAGAATGTGGAGTCCTTGTATGAGTCCCAGATGGAGTCATATGGCATAAAGTCAGCATTCACATGTTTACCCCTTAGATATAATTTGGGAGAACGCAGCTACAATAAAAAACATACTAATAATATGCAGAAATAATATTAATTTGAAGAAGAGCAAGGCAATATATCTTCTTTCTTTACTGCCAGTTATAAATTTAGGAAATGTATTTTTTTTTAAATTTAGTGTAGGTATAGTTTAAAAAAAATAGCTGTTTTAATTTTTTTTTAGTTCTTTTCACAGAATCATCTTAAAAAATGTGATTAGTTTAAGAACTTTTTAATCTGTAGATACTTACTTTCAACTATTTGTATGTTTTACAGTTAGCTTATGTTTTACTGTATATTAACTTTTTCTGATATAATTTTAAACTAAGAATTGATAAAATTTAGGAAATAATTAGATCGAAATAAAAAATATATGTAAATTAATTTATTGAAATACTCCCAACTGCATAATACGTGGAAGTTCTTACCTGGAATTTTAGAAAGAACTCGGTCTTTTGGTTCGACCATACTGGAGCCAGGTCCAAAACCGCCTTGATCTTGTAACCGACCTCCTTATCCTTACGTGTAACATCATTCAGGAGTACAGTGGTTTCAACATCGTAGGATACCGGCGTGAATAAACGAAGTTCTCCATGATCGCCCCGGGGCACAGCCGCAGATAGCCGACAACACGCCACCACAAACCACACAAACAGACACCGTCCACTCATGATTTCAGAAGAATTAAATTTATTATCACAAATATACTATTAAATTTAACTTAACTCCGGCAACTAATTTCACACCGGGCGATTCGAACTTCGAACGATGATGTGTGTCACTCTGTCACCGACCGGTTGACAGCACTGACACTATTGACACGTTTGACAAATAAATAGTATGCGCAAGCGACGATTATTTATGGAATGGATGCGGGCGAACGAAATCACTTCCGGCCTCCGGGGCCTTTTCAAATCGGTCAGACTGTAACATAATTATATATCCTAGAATCTTACTAGAGACTGATATTTGACACCATTCAAATTTATGTATGTAGTTTATAACTTTAAACATCATTAAGTATGCAATAAATAACAAGGCGCACTGTCCTCTTTTAGCATGGCATATGTATACGAGAAGAAATAGTAAACGGAAGAATATACGGAGGAGAACGTACGTAGGTACGTAGATAAAAGTTATGCCAGCTGAAAGAATCACCGCATTAACCGACAAATTCGCGGCAAGAGCTGGTCTTAAATTACACGAGACTATCAAACGTTGCACCTAATAACCTTTACATTAATCGTAACATTTATTAACGGTTAAACTTGTTACTCGCGATATGTATAAACGCTTGTAAAATATTCATTACACATTTGATTAACCCACCACGCGAGGCCTTGCAGCTTTGCAAATCTCATCATCTCATTAATGATACGTTTATCGGCACTGAAGGAATGTGAATTGCGGAAGTTAGGGTGAGGTCAGTTAACTGGGCAGAATTGTGTAAAAAGGACAAAAGTATATAATTAAGCATATACATACACACGTACGTATGTGTTTTGGATTGTTTATTTAGGATTAGAAAGCGCATGACGAAGCCTGATATAAAGGTAAGCATTCGTTTTTTACAAACAGCAATTTTGCTATGTAAATTTTAACAGGCACCTTTTAGATCTTTTTTCATTAATTATGTAAGTATGACTTTTATACGTTAACTAGCTAAAAATAACAATCAAATTTAGAGTAAGGTCACCCTTATCACTAAGCGGTATGAACACATTGGTCGCAGATAATTATTTTAAAGAAATAATTAGTAAAAACACAGTTTCACTTTTAAAGTGAATTATTTGGAATTACACCCATTTCGCGCTTATAGCCCAGTTGCACTCGGTGATTAGAAACAATCATCGAGGGTAAGCAACGATGGCGCGGTCAGTACCTGGATGGGTGACCGCTGGTGGCATGTTACCATGAGCGTCTCCGTGATTCGGAGGTCACGTTAAGCAGTCGGTCCCGGTTCTTATCATACGATAACAGTCGTGAAGCTTAGTTGGAGGCCTTCGGGCGGCTTAAAAACATCCAACGGCAAGATTTACGTAGCCACAACGTATTCTTGCCAGTCCCCAACCCGCACTTGGCCAGCGTGGGGACGTATGGCCTTAACCCTCTCCTGAGAGGAGACCCGAGCCCAGCAGTGGGACATTATGGGTTGTTGTTTGTTTGTTTACACCCATTTCGCGCTTGTTGTAAATTACGAATTTGTTTATTATGTATATATTCTACAGGAACAAGATAGTGCAAGAGTTGAAAGAAATAAGTAGTTTCATAATTAAACTCTCTTCCCTAATCAAATCATCTCAATTCTTTTAACATAGATTGAATTCTGATTTATGTTTTTTTTCTAGTGTCGTCACCCGCTAAAGAGTAACCTTACCCTTACGGCTTATAAAACATTCAATCGCTAGTACTAATACCACGCCTCATTTTAGATTGATTAGACGTACGTGAAAAAGTTTCTGTAATTTCCATGTAAATCCTTTATTGATACCTACTACTGCAATCCTTTACAAGATTTAGTTAGAACGTGCTACCAGGATCGAAAGCTTTTTTTAGAAGCTTCTTAATACGAAGCAAGATAAATAAAGAGTCTAGATTATAGCAATACTTTACAATAAAATGTACCGAGTAATGACGGATAAAGAATAATAATATAGTTTCACAACCCTAATTCATCCCATGGATGTCCTAAGAGGACTGATGTGTGTCATATACACAGAACACATATACTCCTAGCGGAGCGGTTATATATTCGTAGATAACGCCGATAAAGAAACCCTGTTCAAACCTATTTTTATTAAATCTTTAGTAATTACTTTAATAGGGAATATGCGTTTTTTTATTTCTTAATCTAATCATTTAAGTTTCTGTAACAGAAAAAAAATAGGCTTGGAATAGTCAAAACAATTTTCAAAGTATAATTTAAAACACTGACTAAATTTGAGCTATTAAAACGCCGCCATTTTGCGCGCGCTTTTGGTATGGTCAATGGCTACATTGTCATTTCTTTCATTTACTTAATACTTATTTACAGTTTTAATTTGCTATAAAAATCATGGAAGAAGTAAATTTATCTCACAGACACTACTCACACAGTATGAATTTCTATGAAGTTTCGACCAATAATGACGCCTTTTTTTAAGTTTGAATTTCCCTCCCTTAATTTTCACTTTTTTCGGGATTTAAATAATCAGTAAATAAAAAAATACCTTACATTACATTGAAAAGACAATAAGGAATCTAGAAAAAAATATGTGAGATTAAAAAGAAATTATACTATTCCCTATTGTTAATTGATTCGGTACGACAACCGTTTTAACACCAAAAATTACCTTTATAAATGTTTTTTTAAACGTATAATTATGACTAATTTTGATAACGATTATTCGAAACGAAACACGCCAGCACGAATACTGGCATTCTTTGCAGGAATGGGTGTCACGTTCCTGCACAAAAGAAAGAAAATAATTAGATGTAAAAAATGTTTTTTTTCTCTCAAAAATTGTTTTACACTGGTTTTGTGCGAGACGTTTATTCCGTCCGGCGAAATTTAAAAATGTCGAAGACGTGTAACACTTCACAAAAGAGCTCATTTACTAAAATTTAAAAATTTTTCGTACTGAATCGCAGTTTTAAATTCAACAGCAGCGAAATGCTTGCGTGGAGATATTTCAATTAGGTTCTCAAAGCCGGCAGCTTCTGACTGTAGTAATGTAAGCCTTTTATGACGAATTAAGCCGACGTTAATTAAACACTAGTTTGGGTTTCAAATTAAAGGAACTTTTTTCTAAAAATGGGAACGTTTCTGTGTTTATACGGTATGTTGGAAATTACATTCAAACTGTATATAGTCCAAAAAAGTGTTATTATTCCTCAGTTTTAAGACCTAAACATTTGTTTGTTGTATAGCGGGACTTATTAGCGAAATGTCGAGAAACTGAGCACATCGCATCCCTTCAAATAATTTTATCCAAATACAACAAAAACTTTGGTGCGGTACACGCACCAAAGTGTGGCAAGCTAGTATTTACACGGTATAAAGTCGCTTCGTCTGTCTGTCGGTTTAGATTTTTACCCAACTGCGAAAGAAGGAGGCCTATGTTTTTCAAGTGTATGTATTTTGGCACACCCTAGAGCCTAAACGGCTTTTCGCATTTTTATGTGAGTTAAGTGTCAATAGGTTCGTCGTAGTCGTGATAGTAACACTGGGTACAACAAAATAAAAAATACTAAAAAAGAATATTAAAAAAAAAACTTTTCTTTTCAGTGCTCTCTATCTTTTTAGTTCTTTTTAGTTAATAAAGATGGCACATATTGACGCAGTCGTATTTGTTACTTGTTTAAACTACTCAACGACATTTAGTGCAGTTTTCAGCAATAGATACAGTTATTCAATAGGAAGGTTTATATGTGTAATACGTGCATATCAAAGAAGAGGAAATCTGAGAAATTCAAAGATTTACACGCTTGGGTTGTTAATATATAATCATCATCTTCCAAGCCTTTATTATTCTCAAGATTTGGGGTCTGCTACTAATTCAACCGGTTTTACCTGAATATCAGTTTTTACACGGATAGACTGGCATCGAACCTCCGCAACCTGAGAGGGTGAACTGAATTTGAAGGTCAAACTAGTTATCAGTATATTTGAGATCACTGACTTCCCAATAACGATTGCTATAGATGTACATGCCAACCGGGACCGACGGCTTAATGTGCTCTTCGAGGTACTGGCGGGAAACACCGCCGTATACCATATTAAGAATTTCTTGTAAGAAAACCCCAACAGCAGTCCGACCAGGGAATCGAATCCGAGACTACTTGATCTGCAGTCAATGTTGTTAATATTTTATAAAAAGTAAATTTACCCGTTTGTGGCGCCAAAATTAGGGAAGGCATAAATACGTTAGACAAATGAAGTTAATATTTATATAGGTACAGCACGCCTTATTTATTTATTACAGTAGTTACACCTATTGTGGGTGATAAGTAATGAATAATGATGTAGCCCGTGATCACATTACACCATACGGCTACCAAATTTCACCATAACTTTGTGCGTGCTAATATATAGGAGCACGCAAAAAGTTGTGCCTTTGTTTGCAAATAGCTCCCATAAGCGAGTTGAGCACGCATCACGGGGGTCTTATTTACAGGTTAAAATAATGCCTCTGTGGCGCAATGGTAGCGAATGCGACTGCTGTGTTAGAGGTCTCGGATTCGATTCCTGAGTCGGACCAAATGTTTGTGGATCTGCAAATATTGGTTTCAGAGTTTGGGTGTTTTCTATGTATATTATGTATGTATTTAGAAAAAAAATATATAAGTATTAATATCAGTTGTCTAGTAGCCATAGTACAAGACCTGCTTAGTTTAGGACTAGATGACGTTGTGTGTTAAAATATCTAAAATATTTACTTATTTATTTATTATGGTAGAAATTGAAAGAAGTGTATACGATGAAGCAGTGAGCTGGCAAATGCTAGTTGATTTGTCTTCCCTTATGGCAAATATATCGTGTGTCGCGGGTACTTTACAAACATACAGGAAACGGACACAAGAATACCCAGACTCAGGACATCAATTTGTGAATCATCCATCCATCCATCCATCACATCCATGTGGGGTTTGAACCCACCACGCTTGCGTAATAGAAAGTGGCGTAAAAGTTTGACCGTGGGAGAGCCACGCTTCGGCATGCATGGGCCTGCTCGACCGGAGTGATACCACGACCTCACAGAAATCCGGTGTGAAACAGCGCCTGCCCTGTGTTTCACCGAGTGAGTGAGGATACCGGAGGCCCATAATCCAACCCTTGCACTCATCACCCTCCCCATCCCCCAAGGCCGGCAACGCACTTGTGATGCCTCTGGTGTTAAGGGTGTCCATGGGCTGCGGTAATCGCTTACCATCAGGGGATACGTCTGTTCGTTTGCCCCCTATTCCATAAAAAGAAAGTGCCGGGATAATCGCTAACATCACTGAGCTATTCGTGCTGACATTAATTGACTGGTACTTTCACAGCCCAGATATTTAATAACGCTTTCTCATCAAATTTTAATTTACTGAAAAAATATAACCAAGTTAATGAGAACGGACCTGTTAATCAAGTGCTTAATAACATTGACGCTAGACTGAGGGAGTTCGATTCCCATTCAAATTTTTGAAAGAAATTTTGTGTAATGAGTTTTGGAAAACGGTGATAATTTAACCGATATCAATTTTGTTTTTATGTCTATTTCGTTGGCGTGCCTGTGATAGGATAGGTAATATCACACTTGGGCCAATAGGAGCCGAGCATGATTGAAGAGATCCGCAGACGTCGCGTGGGTAAGCTAGTAATATAACAGTATATTTTCAGCAATTTGGTTACAAAAATATGGGTTTTGGAAACCAAAGAGCCGGATGTGACGTGTAAGGTTTTTAAAGAAACTGTAAATTAAATAACATATCTCTCAATGTATATTATACTTACTGTACCCTGTAGATGTGCTCGCGTCTTCGTCCGCGTGAAATAGTAGTGACTTTGAGTAACATTTATACAACCTTTCATCCTCCCTTATCAACTCCTTAACTCCTTAAAATGCCCTTTCTCAGACTCTTAACTAACTGTATAACAAATTTCATTTAAATCGGTTCAGTAATTTTAGCATGAAAACGCTATAGACAGACAGATAGACAGAGTTACTTTTATGTGTATAATATTAGTAAGGATATACACAATATTGTTAATTGCCAACAATTTTATCGTTTGAACTAATTCAAGAAACATTTACGTCTAGCGCGGGTAGTCACACAATTGCTTTAATTACTTTTGATGTGGCGTCTGTCTAACAAGTGTATTAATAGAAATTATCTCTGGAATGAAAAGACCACGTATTTGTACACACATTTTTACCGTGGCGGAGTCATGCTCTGGCACGAATGGACCTCACAGAAAGCCGGTGTGAAACAGCGTTGGTGCTTCACCGAGTAAGTGATGATATCGGAGGCCCATACCTTCAACCCCTACCCCTGGCTCCTAATGGCCGGCAACGCACTTGTGACGCTTCTGGTGTTGCGGGTGTCTATGGGCGGCGGTAATTAATTAACATCAGGCGATACGTCTTGGAAATACTTTTATTCTTGAAGAAGTACGTAGGCTACTATTTACCGAGATAACCGACGTACACGCGCGCGGAGCCACGAGCAAAAGCTAGTTCACTTTAAATAATATATTGTCTTCGTAAGCCTCGTTTATTTTAAATATTAGCCTAGAAATATGATGTTCCAAAAAAATATTAAAGTGTATTTAAAAATAAAGCGAATGATTTCAAACACATCCTCACCGCATATAAGAAAGGTCATTTAAATCAGTTTTTGATGCCACTCCTAGCAGGTACCTGTTAACAACATTGTTCGGCTTATTAAGGGATGAAAAAATTCAACCCCCGTTGTTAAAGGATGCAATTGTAGGGATTCGTCGGACGAGATATATCGTTATTGTCAAGGACAGACATGTTGCCACAAGTTGCACACATGGAGTGCCGTTGCAATAGTCCTTTCTTCCTAATTCTCGTCACAAATCAACTTCAGCAATTGGAAATTTAAACTTGACAATATGTTTTTTAAAAGCTAAAGTTATAATTTACTAGCATCCCGCCCCGGATTCGCACTATTAGACATTGATATTGAACCAAAAATTATAATGTTAAAATATAAACTTTAACACGCCTTAGCAAACTTTCCAAGCTTAGAACACTTGACCAAGTCTGAGAGTTTTCATAGGAACTTCTAACTTTTTTTGAAATGTTATATAGCCTATGTTACACGGGGATAATTTAGCTTTCTAATGATGAAAGAATTTTTCAAATAATCTCAGTAGTTTCCGAGCCTATTTAATGTAAAACAACAAACAATCGAATCTCAAAATCTCGTTTCGAATATAATTTTATAGTGCCGAACATTAAATCAATAAATAAACAAATGATTTGGTATCGTCATTGATATGTGTGAACGTAAAACAGTAGGACAGCCATGATTCGGCATGGAAAGGGTTTCGACCGGAGTGATACCACGGCCTCACAGAACAGGCATGAAACAGCGCCTGCGCTGTGTTTTACCGAGTGAGGGGTATCCTCAACTCCTCCCCATCCCCAAAGGCCGGCAACGCATTTGTGACGCCTCTGGTGTTACGGGTGTCCAAGGGCGGCGGTAATCACTAATCAGGCGATACATCTGCTCGTTTGCCCCCTATTAAAATATTTAAAAAATGTGTGAAATATATTATTAAATAAAAATGTTGGAAAGGACANACTTTTAGCATGAAAACGCTATAGACAGACAGATAGACAGAGTTACTTTTATGTGTATAATATTAGTAAGGATAGACACAATATTGTTAATTGCCAACAATTTTATCGTTTGAACTAATTCAAGAAACATTTACGTCTAGCGCGGGTAGTCACACAATTGCTTTAATTACTTTTGATGTGGCGTCTGTCTAACAAGTGTATTAATAGAAATTATCTCTGGAATGAAAAGACCACGTATTTGTACACACATTTTTACCGTGGGAGAGTCATGCTCTGGCACGGATGGGTCGGCTCTACCGGAGTAATACTACGATCTCACAGAAAACCGGTGTGAAACAGCGTTGGTGCTTCACCGAGTAAGTGATGATATCGGAGGCCCATACCTTCAACCCCTATCCCTGGCTCCTAATGGCCGGCAACGCACTTGTGACGCTTCTGGTGTTGCGGGTGTCTATGGGCGGCGGTAATTAATTAACATCAGGCGATACGTCTGCTCGTTTGCCCCCTATTCCATTCCAATATTCCATAAAAAAACAGTATATTTAGTTGTGTCACCTTTCAAGTCGTTATACAGAAGTCGACCTTGATTCTCATTGACCTCAACTTTACAAGAAATCCATAGCGATACATTGAAAATTCGAAAGTCTTCTTCTTTAGTGTATAACGCTTTTACGGCTAAACCGCTGCACCGATTCCAATGACATTCGGCATGGAGATATTTTGGTTCTTGAGGAAGGACATAGGTTATTATTTAAGGGATAAACGACATACACGTTGGGTGGAACCGCGGATAAAAGTTAGATAGTCTTACAAATTCGAAAGTAACTCTATCTATTATGCTTTTATAGCTAAACCACTGCGCAGATATCAATGAAATCCAACTTGGAAATACTTTTATTCTTGAAGAAGTACGTAGGCTACTATTTACCGAGGTAACCGACGTACACGCGCGCGGAGCCACGAGCAAAAGCTAGTTCACTTTAAATAATATATTGTCTTCGTAAGCCTCGTTTATTTTAAATATTAGCCTAAAAATATGATGTTCCAAAAAAATATTAAAGTGTATTTAAAAATAAAGCGAATGATTTCAAACACATCCTCACCGCATATAAGAATGGTCATTTAAATCAGTTTTTGATGCCACTCCTAGCAGGTACCTGTTAACAACATTGTTCGGCTTATTAAGGGATGAAAAAATTCAACCCCCGTTGTTAAAGGATGCAATTGTAGGGATTCGTCGGACGAGATATATCGTTATTGTCAAGAACAGACATGTTGCCACAAGTTGCACACATGGAGTGCCGTTGCAATAGTCCTTTCTTCCTAATTCTCGTCACAAATCAACCTTAGCAATCGGAAATTTAAACTTGACAATATGTTTTTTAAAAGCTAAAGTTATAATATACTAGCATTCCGCCCCGGATTCGTACTAGTAGACATTGATATTGAACCAAAAATTATAATGTTAAAATATAAACTTTAACACGCCTTAGCAAACTTTCCAAGCTTAGAACACTTGACCAAGTCTGAGAGTTTTCATAGGAACTTCTAACTTTTTTTGAAATGTTATATAGCCTATGTTACACGGGGATGATTTAGCTTTCTAATGATGAAAGAATTTTTCAAATAATCTCAGTAGTTTCCGAGCCTATTTAATGTAAAAAAACAAACAATCGAATCTCAAAATCTCGTTTCGAATATAATTTTATAGTGCCGAACATTAAATCAATAAATAAACAAATGATTTGGTATCGTCATTGATATGTGTGAACGTAAAACAGTAGGACAGCCATGATTCGGCATGGAAAGGGTTTCGACCGGAGTGATACCACGGCCTCACAGAACAGGCATGAAACAGCGCCTGCGCTGTGTTTTACCGAGTGAGGGGTATCCTCAACTCCTCCCCATCCCCAAAGGCCGGCAACGCATTTGTGACGCCTCTGGTGTTACGGGTGTCCAAGGGCGGCGGTAATCACTAATCAGGCGATACATCTGCTCGTTTGCCCCCTATTAAAATATTTAAAAAATGTGTGAAATATATTATTAAATAAAAATGTTGGAAAGGACAGCAGTGACAGCACACCACTCAAGTTTACAACGGCACAGCGATTGTGTTGCATTTTTGCAATAAATAGAACAATATCTGGCTCCTGCTGTTGCATTGTAAAGTAAAGAAAAGTTTATAGGTATTATCTTTTAAGCTTCTGAGTTCTCTAAACTAATTTGTTGGTTTATTTATTTACTAGCTGTTGCCCGCGGCATCGCCAGCGTATATGTCAGTTATTGGTAAGTAGTAGCCTATTCTATTGTGTTATTCTGATATATAAGCTACATTACTGTAAAGTTTCATTAAAATCTATTCAGTAGTTTTTACGTGAAAGAGTAACAAACATCATCCGTACTTACAAACTTTCGCGTTTATAATATGAGTAGGATTATTTGGTAGAAAAGTCAGGCGATTGACCAAAATTAGCTAAACATGATTATAAATTACGTGACTTGTTGAATTATCAACTAAATACTTACATCTTTGTCGATTTGGACGATTTTCAAACAGTATTCTCTCTTAGTCATTCTCAGAATCGTTATTGTCAAGTCTTCGTGTAGTGTGTTATAAAGACAATAACGATCATTCAAACAAAAAAACACGGTAAACTCTACCCTATAGGGTAGAGTTTACCGTGTTTTTTGTTTGAATTGTTTGTTATTTGTTGATAATGAGTGCAGATGTTTCTAAACAGACAATTATTGACTAATTTATTGTTTACATGTATTATTTCATTGAAAAGATTATTTGAATTGATGTTTTCATCGTTCAGCTATTAGCAACGACTTCATTGCATACAGTTATGTTCTTAGATTGTTGTTGTAGATTTTAGATTGAATTGTTATATTTGTGGTGCCAAGGCTTTTAATTCCTGATAGCGAATGCTGATAGTGTTCATCCTTTTATGATGTTACTTGCACAATAAAAAGTATTAAAACGACTTTGGGAATCAATCAATCAATCAACAAGGCATAATGTCCCACTGCTGGGCTCGGGTCTCATCTCAGGAGAGGGTTAAGGCCATACGTTTGGGAATAACAACTTGTAAAACCGAAAATGTCCGTGCCAAGGGAATATACATAACCAGGCATAATTTAAATGTAATAAACATTAATTAACTAATACTAATAAGTATCAATAAAAAAAACAATAACAATATTTACATACAAGCGTCAAAAACTTCCTCCGCGTCATCGTCTACTGGTAGCGTTCCCAGAAGACTAGCAGCAATGCCACGTTGAATGGCAGTGCTAATTCTCTGTGCTAGAAAAATGACTGCCTTCTGGGCTCAAAAAGAGTCATTCAGTTGCTTAGTTAGTTGTTTAAACATATCGCGAGCACTCGAACGCCATGANCAAACAATCGAATCTCAAAATCTCGTTTCGAATATAATTTTATAGTGCCGAACATTAAATCAATAAATAAACAAATGATTTGGTATCGTCATTGATATGTGTGAACGTAAAACAGTAGGAGAGCCATGATTCGGCATGGAAAGGGTTTCGACCGGAGTGATACCACGGCCTCACAGAACAGGTATGAAACAGCGCCTGCGCTGTGTTTTACCGAGTGAGGGGTATCCTCAACTCCTCCCCATCCCCAAAGGCCGGCAACGCATTTGTGACGCCTCTGGTGTTACGGGTGTCCAAGGGCGGCGGTAATCACTAATCAGGCGATACATCTGCTCGTTTGCCCCCTATTAAAATATTTAAAAAATGTGTGAAATATATTATTAAATAAAAATGTTGGAAAGGACAGCAGTGACAGCACACCACTCAAGTTTACAACGGCACAGCGATTGTGTTGCATTTTTGCAATAAATAGAACAATATCTGGCTCCTGCTGTTGCATTGTAAAGTAAAGAAAAGTTTATAGGTATTATCTTTTAAGCTTCTGAGTTCTCTAAACTAATTTGTTGGTTTATTTATTTACTAGCTGTTGCCCGCGGCACCGCCAGCGTATATGTCGGTTATTGGTAAGTAGTAGCCTATGTGTTATTCTGATATATAAGCTACATTACTGTAAAGTTTCATTAAAATCTATTCAGTAGTTTTTACGTGAAAGAGTAACAAACATCATCCGTACTTACAAACTTTCGCGTTTATAATATGAGTAGGATTATTTGGTAGAAAAGTCAGGCGATTGACCAAAATTAGCTAAACATGATTATAAATTACGTGACTTGTTGAATTATCAACTAAATACTTACATCTTTGTCGATTTGGACGATTTTCAAACAGTATTCTCTCTTAGTCATTCTCAGAATCGTTATTGTCAAGTCTTCGTGTAGTGTGTTATAACGACAATAACGATCATTCAAACAAAAAAACCCGGTAAACTCTACCCTATAGGGTAGAGTTTACCGTGTTTTTTGTTTGAATTGTTTCTTATTTGTTGATAATGAGTGCAGATGTTTCTAAACAGACAATTATTGACTAATTTATTATTTACATGTATTATTTCATTGAAAAGATTATTTGAATTGATGTTTTCATCGTTCAGCTATTAGCAACGACTTCATTGCATACAGTTATGTTCTTAGATTGTTGTTGTAGATTTTAGATTGAATTGTTATATTTGTGGTGCCAAGGCTTTTAATTCCTGATAGCGAATGCTGATAGTGTTCATCCTTTTATGATGTTACTTGCACAATAAAAAGTATTAAAACGACTTTGGGAATCAATCAATCAATCAACAAGGCATAATGTCCCACTGCTGGGCTCGGGTCTCATCTCAGGAGAGGGTTAAGGCCATACGTTTGGGAATAACAACTTGTAAAACCGAAAATGTCCGTGCCAAGGGAATATACATAACCAGGCATAATTTAAATGTAATAAACATTAATTAACTAATACTAATAAGTATCAATAAAAAAAACAATAACAATATTTACATACAAGCGTCAAAAACTTCCTCCGCGTCATCGTCTACTGGTAGCGTTCCCAGAAGACTAGCAGCAATGCCACGTTGAATGGCAGTGCTAATTCTCTGTGCTAGAAAAATGACTGCCTTCTGGGCTCAAAAAGAGTCATTCAGTTGCTTAGTTAGTTGTTTAAACATATCGCGAGCACTCGAACGCCATGAACCTAGCAACTTGACCCCAAACGGTTCGAAGATGTAATTACCTATTAGAGTTTGGTTTGTAGTTGGTTTAAAACTTTATTACTTCAGCCTATTGCCGTCAACTGCTGAATGAAGGACTCCTCCAAAGAGCGCCAGCCATTTCAGTTTTCCTCAAGTCGTCGATCCATCATGCTGCATACTGCCCTGAGCTACGTTGGCCTAATCGCAGTCCACTCTAACACATACTCCAACGACCATTAGTCCGCCTGAAAACATGACCGGCCCACTTCCACTTCAGTATGCTGATTCACCGCGAGATAACTCCAGTTATCTGTCGAATTGACTCTTTAAAAATTCTATCGACTAGACTAGAGAAATACGAAATATCGCCCTTATTGCCCATAAACTTCTGGGCAAATAAGTACATTGAAATCTATATAAATATTCACCTAAATTATGTAAATTCCTTTACTATATATATAATAGTTGACGATATGGATCCGTGTACGTAATGTATTCAAATTTAAACTATATATAGCTTGCGATATAGTGGTTAATTAAACTGTAGTATTAAATTTCATCAGGTCGTAAGTTCTCGCGAACTAATTAATGGTACTGCTTGGTACGTTTCAATTAAATTAATTAAAACATGCTTTAAAGGATAAAGGGTTACGTCTTAAGCAATTGCTTTCAACGACACTTAAAACTAAATTTCGTGGTTTACGCTTTAATAACGTAAATGTAAGTACACGTGAACGTATCAAAATGACTTTACCTAGGTATTGCATAGGTTACAAGACGAATATATAGTTCTTTTTATATATTTATTTGAACAGCCAAAGTGCCTACTCTGCCTGGTAGAAAGCACGCTATACAACAATGCAGCATGGTGACCCAGGCTATGGTGGCCCATTAAAATGCTTATGCATCATTGGGGCTCCGGTCTCGCACTCAGCAACGAAATCTGACAGCACGAATGCTGTCATTTTAGGTCGGTCTTCTGAGGCTTTGCTACCTTGTTCTTTTAACAAGTCTTTTTTTACCCTCGACGCAAAAATAGGTTTGAATGTCTGAGTGCCTCTTTGTGGCATTGAAATTTCTTAATGAGTAGACCGATTATGATGCGTTTTGTTTTGTTTGACAGGTAAAATGAAAAGATGGCTCTTAGCTATAATTGAAAAAAAATCCTTTATTGGTTAATATGTGGCTTTGCTACCTTGTGAACAGTTATTTTAACAAGTCTTTTTTACCCTCGACGCAAAAATAGGTTTGAATGTCTGAGTGCCTCTTTGTGGCATTGAAATTTCTTAATGAGTAGACCGATTATGATGCGTTTTGTTTTGTTTGACAGGTAAAATGAAAAGATGGCTCTTAGCTATAATTGAAAAAAATCCTTTATTAGTTAATGATTTACACAAATTATATACAACTTGAACATTTAAACTACCGACCTCTCATGTCAATAGAATCCGTCACTCGCAAAAGTCAAAGATTAAGAAGCCTTGTTTTGCTACTATCAGTGTAGCTTTTATAGAGAAGGATCAGATAACTATGGCCGTAAGATGTGCCATCTCAGTTGTGTTAGAACTCCTAAAAACTAAAATAAGTTCTTCAAATTCACATAATAATGAGAGTAAGCTTTGCTACAAAAACTCCCTTTAAGAAGTCGGAATAAAAATTGTATTTCTTTCTATTTAATAATATATTAAACAAAAGAACCTTGCAGTCCCAGCATTATTGTTCTGATGCTGCGCTTTTGCTGCAAACTGAATATAAAAATTTCACGCTCCAATCATCTTAATATCGGAATCTACCTTTCTCTTTCACTCTTCAACACTTAGCATCGCCCTTCTCGCTCTATTTGGAATCCTAGACGCAGCTCCTGATATCGACGCAGCCTTATCACTACTACGCACACGTATCAATTTTATCTTTATGTAGAGGAATTTATAGTACAGTTTCGATTGTTAAAATTCGTCTTGGAGGTTGTTCACATACCTGAATGATCGTAGCCGTAGTATTCGAGAATGGGTGCGCTCACATTCACAAAGTCAGTGTCGCTCACGACTTCTTTGGAGGTGGACGTGCGGTCAAATTTACGCTCAAAGCCGGCGACCGCGTGTGCGATTTAGTAAAAAACGATATTAACTATTGACAGTCGATGCACATATTTAATCTTTGGTAGTGAAGTTTAAAAACATGTGTTTCTGTTTGGTTTAGTGTTGTGTTGCGAGTTTTTAGATACTGGATATCTGTTTAAAAGGTATGTCGACCAGTTCTGTGTAGTTTTTAATAATTACTAGTAAGGAACGTACAAGTATGATTTCCTTTCTACATGGAACGACCGGTTTTTCGTCCGGTCAACCGTGGGAAGGTATTTACTTTGCAATTTCGTGAATGATTGCGTGCATTGTTAATGGCAATAATTTTATAAAATGTGTATTTGTTTTTATGAAACAAATTCAACATTACTCATAGATGTTCGGTACGATAATTTACTCGTTGTTTCCTAATCAACTTTGTGAGCTATTTTTGAGTTATTGACAAGAATTCATTGTTATGAACAAGTTGGTGTTTGTTTTATAATATTTATGATAAATAATTGTTATTGTTGTCCATCTGCCTGTCTTCATTACATATCAAGTACCATTTACTGAACAATTTTTAAATATTATGCCACTGCCTACGTATTGTGCTGTTTCTAGAATATTATTATCATAAACATTATCAGCATTCAACACGAGTAATTAACATTGTGACATCTATCGACTTTTCTTATTACTAATTATATTATCTTTTCATTAATAGTTGTATCCTGGGATGTTATTAATAAGTAATTTATTGAAGACATCAGAATGATAGGTAATGGTACCTATTGGAAAGTATGTGATTAAAACTTTCTCCATTTTTTACCCGATTGCGATTGGAGGGTTATGCTTTTCGGGTTTATGTACTTGTGTATATTTCTTTGGCAAGTCCTAGTACCAAAACGGCTTGTCGTAATTTGATGTGAGTGGTGTCAAGCGATTCGTCTAAGCCGCGAGAGTGACTCATTTTTTTTCTGATTGGTTTACTCATTGTTTTGATTGGTTGTTTATACCTACCTGACTTTTATACACTTTTATATTTTTATCGTAGGCAATGATGGTCCACCACAGTTCTTGAATTATATCTGAATCTATAACAGCTGAATATATGTTCCTAATGGGGAATGATTTGTACTTACTATTGGTACAGAAGTAGGTGGGTAGATAGGTATATGTAAATTTTAAATAAAAATTTCCAAAAATCTCTCTCTAGAATAAACGAGCAGACGTATCGCAACACCAGAGGAGTTACAATTACGTTGCCGACCTTTGGAGGATGGGGATGGGGAGAGCTTGGCATATAGGTCTCTGGCATCCACAATCACTCGGTGAAACACAGTGCAATGGCTGTTTCACGCCGATTTTCTTTTAGGCCGTGGTATCACTCCGGTCGAGACGGCTAATTCGTGCCGAAGCGTGGCTATCCCACTAGCTTCAAACTAAGTACTACTTGTACTGTGAAAGGACAAGTTACTCTACTAGAATAGCTGATAGAATGCTGATATACTTTTTTTGTAAATACGTACGTATAGAAAACCCCGAAGCACATATTTGCAGATTATACAAATATTTGGTCCGATCCAGGATTCGAACGGAATACTGAGCAGTCGCATAGCTATCACTGCGCCAATGAGGCATCAATGAGTCCTATAATAGTAGGCTTTATTCAACCCCCTTAAAATTCTTTCGTATTCGTTGCTTAAACATAAAAAGCACTAGATGTAGATGCTTCCTCGAAGACTCAGTTAGGGCGTAATTTATACCTATGTACAGATAATTATATGTTTAATGTACTTTGCATGTTTAATGTATATGATCAATAATGTAATTGTACTAAAACGAGGAAATACATTAATTACTCTTTGTTTAGTAAGTTCCCATGATAAAATGTATGTAATCATACGAATTACAATTATACAGGTGCTTGAATAATATACTCAGGAAGGTATTTAGAATATAATTTTAAAGATTAAATTCGTTTTTAATGACTTATTTACAGTCGGAGTTGAGGATAATTCGACTTATAAATGGAATTTTCTTGTATTATAATTTTAAGCACAATTTTATTGCTATGTTGTTTAGTTTCTAAGCATATAACTATTATATTTTCCAAGAAATAAATAAGCCAGATGATAATTAATGTATTTTTGTACGCGTGAACATTAGCATAGTAAAGAGTCAAGTAGGTTATCATTGTCTAAACTTTGTTTAAAAAGTATAATGAAATAATAGATTACTCAAAAAATAGAAGCTCCGCGTGGTGGCGGATAAAGAATAAAGGGTGTGACCGTCTATATTCATCTTGTGTCTATGAAGATTCGACAAGAGACCAAACTACTTTGGACAACAGCACTAAATCAACTAAAAAAACTTGAAATAAATCCTTTCTTACCTTTCTGACCAACGCCGTATCATCATCTTCCTAGCCTTTATTATTCCTAAGATTTGGGATCGGCTACTAGTTCAACCGGCTTACTTGAATATCAGTTTTTACACGGAGCAACTGGCATCGGACCTCCGATACACTGAGGATGAACTGAATCCGAAGGTTGAACGTTGTCAGTATATTTGAGGGCACTGACTTCACAATAACGATTGCCACAGATGTTCATGACAACCGGGACCAACGGCTTAACGTGCTCTCCGAGGCACGGGCTGGAAACACCGCCATATTCCATACTCCGAACCGCTATTAAGAGTTTTTGTAGAAACAACAGCAGTCCGACCCGGGAATCGAACCGGAGACCTCTTGATCTGCAGTCGCTTACACTCACCACTAGACCAACTAGGCTGATCAACGCTGTGTAGTTAATCAAAATCTCTTTTCTAAGAATACCTAACCAGCCAAAGTGGGTCACTAAAGATGTTGTTAATGTTGCAAGAAGACTATTTGAAAACTGTATTTATGTGATTAAATTGGTGATATCTAAACGTAAATAGTAAAAGTGGAGGCCGTATGTTTTTTTTATAATATATGTGGCAAACGAGCAGACGTATAGCCTGATGGTAAGCAATTAGTGACGCCCATAGACACCGTGTCACAAGTGCGTAGCCGGCCTTTTAAAAAGGAGTACGCTCTATTCTTGAGGGTCGTATTGTTCCGGGAATACCGCAAGCGACAGTTCATTACACAGTTTTGTTGTGCGAGGCAGAAAGTTCCCTGAAAAGCGCACAGTTGCGATGATGCAGCATAGATGCAGAAGCATCTTAATCGGCCGTTATAGTGTGGGTCAATATGCTGCATTCTTGCATTGCTTGCATTCGTAATGAGTATGGTTACCTCTTTGATTCTGCTCGTTTTCCATCAGGAAGAGTAGAGTCACTTCGTAGGCTAGTATATTTATAAATAAAATTATTGATGTCCTTTTTACTCCCGTTGAATATCACATTGGGCTAAAAGAGAAGTTACATAAGACTAAAACAAAATACTAGCGTGTCTAGTTCAATAAAATGGATAGGTATTTTATTTCTCTGTTAAGGTGCCAAGTTGGCTAACTAAGGTATCGTTGTGGGTGTTCGCCAGCGTTTATATGACTAATATGTCATATAAACGTGTGTTATGCCAATACAACTTTTTGAAGTACAGGTTTCTCCCACCTGCATGGGATTTTTCAATATTAAAAACTAATGCGATAAATGTAATTGTTAGTTTCTTTTAGCCGTGGGTCGGCCATTTTTATATGGACCGACTGGATTTATACCACTTTTTTTTCATACGGAAATCCCCTCGTTTACCACCTCATGGTGGTCGGACCCGAACCGACTAAAACCGCATGCCGTCTCGGGTACTGGGAGCCGGGGAACCAGGTACACCCTAGAAAGCAAGCCCCTGGAACCCCGACGTACCTCGGTCATCTAAGGTTTGTAGGTAACCCCCTTCTGTGGGTGTGTGTGTATATAAAAAGTAGAGCTATACCACTGCGTCTAGAAAACCAGTGTTCAAGTGTGGGTCTTATAGTTACCGAAAGCCTACCTTCCAAGCTCTCAGTTAGGGGATTATTGAACTGCAAGTACTCTAATAAGCAAGCTAACATAAACTATAGCATGTATTCTTTTAAGGATATACAAAAGAATTATGAAGTATACGATACAGTTTGAAAAATTTCTTCCAGAAAATCGCATAGCAGTAAATGCCGAAAATATTAACTGTAGCGAATCAAAACATTCATTAATCAAGTTCCGTTATTTATTTGTGTCGTGGTTTCGGCATTATTGTGTTTATTTCATAGGTTGCTCCTTTTTCGGTTACATGCCGGTAAAGTTCGGTTATTGACTTACGCTTTAATTAGCAAACTTTATAAAAGGATTAAAGGCTTTGACTTTGGTTTCGGCTAACTTTGTACTTAAGAGGGAATATCTAGAATACCTAAGTGGTATAAGAGCGTCGAAACTTCTAGGTGTATGAACTTATTTAATATGTAAAATTTGATGCAAGTGGAGAGATTTATGTCAATGTCATGGCGAAAAACATTATATAGGTTTAGACTATTCTTTTTGCCGTGTGGATTCAGATATTTCGCACCAGAAGACCTGTGGATAGATTGTCTTTTTGTCAAATAGATAGATAGATAGATAATACTTCATTTGTACACCAAGGTTTACACACAATATACAACTCTAAAAATTATAAAAAAAAGAAGAAAATGAAAATGTGATGTACAAAGGGCGGCCTCATAACTCATTGCAATTTCTTCCAGGTAACCTTTGGATGGACAGGTTTAATTCAAAGCTGGTGCAGGTTATTTAAGAATGAGAAGAAATAAAAATGTGAGATAGTCCTTAGAATGTTAGTAGAAAGTATCCCGCGAAGTCCTGACTCCTTGCACAGAAAATTTCGTCGAAGATGTAAAGATTTGGATAGTTATTAAGTAATTTTGTTCTAACTTAGTAGTGTTTACAACCAGAATAAATTATATACGTAGACAGAATTCATGATGGCCTATAACTTCGTAGGTATTTTTATAATTGCTAGCTGTTATCCAAGACTTTAGGTAACTCTCTAAAGCAATACTTGTCTGGATATTAGTCTAAAGTAGGCTCTGTGTTATTCCGTTTATAGACTAGTTTTTGCCCAAGATTCTATCCGCATGTATGTCGGTTATCGCGGTAAAAAGTAGCATATGTCCTTTCTTAAGAATCAAAGTATCTTTATGACAAATTTCATTGAAATCGATGCAGGCTTTAGCCGTAAATTCGAAACAGACAGCAGAGTTAGTTTCGAATTTATCTATTTTAATAAATAAAGTTCTCGTGTCGCGGTGTTTTGCAGGTCAGCCAATAATCCTATGAATATTATAAATGTTTATAAATCTTTCACGTAAAAACTACTCAACGGATTTGGATGAAACTTTACACTAATATAGCTGATACCTCAGAATCACACATAGGCTACTATTTGCCGCGATACCCGACATATACACGGGCGGAGCCGCGGGCATAAACTAGTATTATCATAATATAGGGATGTGTGAAATACATCGGTTGAATGGGTACAATTGATGTGCATTAAAACTAATAAATATATGAAAACATTCTTTGTTAGTTAGGTCTGTGGTTAGTGTGGTAAGTCATATTGATAACAGCTCGCAGAAATTACACGTAGGTATAACATTACTTGCCCTGAATGACTGACTGATCCATTCAAACTGTTAAAACTTAGGTCTGGCAACATGATATTTTGGCAGCTTATATTTTTATGAAACAACTAAAATTATTTTAAAAAAAGCCGAGTGTATCAACATCTGTCATCCTTATTAAATTCAGTTTATTTTTTAATTAAGCTTATAAGTTATTTATATTCGTAATCACCGTCTTTATTTTGATATCACGCTGGATGTATTGTGAAAACATATTTTTTGAGATTACTTTTTGCGGTTATTTTAAATTAATTATAAATTATGATTTAAATAAATGCCATGATATGATTAATTAAGATGTACCCAGGTTCACTCTCACGACTAAGATGAATCTATTGACACCACTCACGTAATAATACGACAAGCCGTTTAGGCTCTAGGTCGTGCCAAAAAATATACATACATATATACCATCGAAAAACATAACCCTCCTTCTTTCGCAGACGGGTAAAAGTACTTACTCAGATAAAAAAGATTAGAAGTGTCTCTCCTTAGAGGTTAAATAAAGGGTTGAAAGGTTTTTTAATTTATTTATTGTGACAAAAAACAGAAGCATTTTCGATTTAAACATGTAACGATGATTATTGTTGACAGATTACCCAAAAAATAAATAGGTCATGTTACTCGGTAAACATTAGATTATATCTTCTTCTTCTTTTGATGATATGGCAATCAGCCGGATCAGCTATTTCTGCCAATGTCAAGTATTTCAAGTCTTCAATTCTAAGTCTTCGAGTATTCAAGTTTTCGTCGTGGTGAAATTAATCATAAAAAACGTGGATGACATGAAATGCGGACCGTCTTTCGCAAAAACAAAAAACGATCTCTTAGATTAGGCAATTAGATAAGTTATATTATAGTTGTCATTAGATTATGACAACTATGTCAATATGTAACTGGAAATCAACAAATATCTCAGCAGCAACAGTTGCATGAATTTCGTCATTTTGAACTTAGCGAAACAACTGTCAATAGCTTGTTCTAGTATATCGGAGATCGTTTATTTTCTGGCGAAAGACGGTCCCCATTTCATGTCATCCACGTTTTTTATGATTAATTTCATCACGACGAAAATTTGAAGACTCGAAGACTTAGAATTAAAGACTTTAAATACTTGACATTGGCAGAAATATCTGGTCTAGTTGGTTGCCATCTCATCAAAATAAGAAGAAGTAGTATATATTATAATTCGACGTTATAAAACCATCGAAGAAGATTTTAGGTAAAAGAGTTTTGCTAAACAAAGATAGGCACACAATCTTGATTTGAACTATTCCAAGTAAGTGTTAATCTACAGTTTCCTTAAAGGGACGTCACACCTGTACCTCCATATTTTTATATCCTGAAACGATACCCAGGAAAACAGGGTCAAACATACGAATTCAGAAATAATATCTGTACTTACGAAAATGGTTGAAATATAAAGATATCATTATCTTTGTTTGCTAATCGTTTTATAGAAATAACGTGTTTATCTAACTATTATCTTCAACGGTATAGCTAGAACTGTTTTGATAATGATTTAGCTGGACGCGAGTTTATTAAGTGTGTCATTAAATTTTTTNTATTGAATTTTAAATAAAAACAATGTATCTAACATTGTTTTTTTTATGGAATAGTGGCCAAACGAGCAGGCGTATCGCCTAATGGTAAGCGATTACCGCCGCCCATGGACACCCGCAACACCAGAGGCGTTGGAAGTGCGTTGCCGGCCATGGGGGATGGGGAGGGGGATGAGGGGAAAGGTTGAATTATGGGCCTCCGGTATCCTCACTCACTCGGTGAAACATAGCGCAGACGCCAAACATAGCGACATGCCGAAGCAGGGCTCTACCATGCCTCTGTCATCGTAAATGTCAGAAGTAAAAGTAATATTTGATTCTTGACTCGAATGCCTTCGGTATACCATAATGGGAATGAAAAACAAGCTTGTGCATTTTCTTTCATTTTCTTTGGCTCATATTTATTCTGTTTTCTTTTTGTTCTTCTATCTCCTACTTGGTATAATATGGCTACTTATAGGCAGAGAGAGGAAGACAATGTCTGGTACAGAGATTCTTTGGTTCGGTATCTATCGTATATATCAGAAGATACTAGAAACAGTATACCATTTTTAATCATTACTCAGAAGTTCCAAAAGAAACAAACCTTGTTAAAATATTGTATAAAAAGCTAGTTGAAAAGTTGTCCTGATTTGGTGGAAGGCAGTTTACATGCTTGAACAATAGATAAATTCTGTCTTACTGAAGGAGAGTTACCAGTGGATTCGACGAAACCTTAGTTAAACGTATAGTAAAGCTGGATTTACATTTTCATCGTCCGGATCTCATCCGCATATGTGAACACGAAACATTTAGTAGAGTTTCAAGTGTAATTATGTATATGTCTGACCGTAATTACGTCAAAATTTACTTCGACAAGGTTGCTGTATTCGAGACACAATACTACAATAATAACAGATGCAACCTACGATCATTAAAGCAAATTGCAGCAATGCCTTCATTACCGCAGTGTGTGACAGCATTCAGTGGAACTTACGTCAATGTTTTGATTTAAATCACGTAGTTAATGATATTTTAAGTAATTTGTTTCAATATTGACCTAAAATAGTTATAATAACCTATTGAACTGTACGTATTAAAATTTCAAACATTTGAGTCTAGTAATTTCGACCATGCTGTTGGTGTTCTTTAGTGATTAGAGATCTGTGAAGCCAGAGATGTTAGATCCCACTCAAGTAAAATATTATGTGCTGAGTAGGTTCATTTGTTCTGTGTCTGGGCGTAATTTATCTAGAAAATGTATTTAGAAATATGATGAGTATATTTATCGGTACTCATATTATCTAATCCCAAACTATTACCTGTGTAAATTACTCTTAACGAGCCTTATCAAATTATTGTAATACGAAGAACACACCACTCTAACTTCAATGTTAGTGGTAACAAATATTGCGAATTTGTTCAGAGTATTTCGGTCCAAACGTGTAAACAAGTTCAAACAACAAGATTCCAAAAAGAAAAACTACCTATCTACATCATTTCCTTTTGGTTCTACGGTTGAAGAAGAGCTTTTTTAATTAAATTTAAAAGAAATTATGGTATAAACGTCTAAGAGATGATATAATTGCGGTAACAAAACTCTCAGTGGGAGAACTCCATGTTAAAATAATCGTAAACTACGATGTTGCGTGACCTATTTATACAATTGAATTGTATCTGATACATAACATGTGTTCCGTTCTTGTGCGGTTACATGTAGCATGCGAAACATTATCACTGCAATGTTAATTCATTATAGAATATGAGACATTAATTATTTTAAGTACTTGTTCAGTGATTTCCAAGTGTAAAGATGGTGTTAGGTGATAATGGGCAGGTGATTTCGTTATGAAATCGTTGATGGTAAGATGCACACAACCAGAAAAGGTAATGTTAAAAAGGATAGTTGGATATCAGAAATTTAGAGATTTTCTGCCTAGCACAACAAAACTGAATAAACTGTCACCTGGACCAATTCGACTTTGAAACCTTCCAGAAAAGAGCGTACTCTTTGCCGATTTGCGATGACGCCACTGGTTTTGCGCGTGTTCATGGGTGGCGGTAATAGTTTACCATCAGGCTATACGTCTGCTTGTTGGATCGTAATTACATTTAAAAAAATCCGGTTAAATTTCTCCCGATTGTCTTATTGCTTTCGATGTCTTTTGTTTTCCCCTCAGAGTTTGAGTTTCCGTATGTAGGTTTTAAAGTTTTTTCTTCTCCTTGCAGAGGTTGCCTTTCATCATTTGTTCTTCGTAGTCTGCTCCTCACTCGGCTCTTACGACACTCATGGGATGAATAGGGATGGTATTCTTTAGTTATTGGTCTTATCCCGGTTTTTATCATAGGATAGCAGTCGTAAAGCTTAGTTGAAGGCAAGATTACGTAGCCACAACGTTGTAGTGCCAGTCCCCAACCCGCACTTGGCCAGCGTGTGGACGTATGACCGTAACCCCCCTCTCCTGAGAGGAGACCCGAGCCCAGCAGTGGGACTTTATGAGTCGTTGATGTTGGTGACATGGACATTACTCAAATACTACTTAACCATCTTTAAAACGCGAGTAAAACCTGAAATTGAATTGAAATGCAAATTGTTGTGTTATTTAGTACTTCTCGTCAACTGTCGTTTGAAGGTCGTGAATATTGGTCGTACATTAATTAAGAATGACTTTGAGACACTATCTGTATCTGTGTTTACTCATACGACCTTTAATAGTTGCGTAGTATTCGTCTAAGTAGCGAATTTAATAGAGCGATTACATAAAAACATAAAAAGTTAAAAAAAAATATATAGGCTATGTCAACCGGGCCATTAAGAGGAATCTACCGACACCTTATTTGTTGAAATCAGTTCAGTATTTTAGACGCTATGGTGGAATATAAAACATACAGAGACTGCCAAAACTATTACTCTTCTTACTGGCTTTGCCGTAGTAGGATAAAAGTTGGGAAAACTAGCTCGAACTGTCACCCACTTATTTGTACTTACAGATAGTAATGGTTGTTGTTGGAAAGTTCGAAACTCTATTTCATATGACCTCATATTTTTAAATTTTTAAATATCATATGTATGATATGTTATTTCCAGCTAACTCTAAAACGGCTGAACGGATTTTGACGACACTTTCACTGGTAGATAACTGACGATATAAGAAGTTAATTAGGCTCCTTCTATTAGACTAACTTGCTAGCTTAGCTTTGTCTCAGTTTGTGTAGAATATGAGGTCACTTACCAGGTAAACATTATAATAAAATACTTAGCAATATAACAGAGGAAGCTGTTAAGGCTCCGTCAGACGTCAATTATCACTGTGAAACATTGTAATTAGATGTTTGTCCGTCATAACCATCATTATTGTGTGTGTATGTGACTCATAAAGATTCACTATAAATCGTATGATACGTGAACTGAGTGGAATCAGTAGTAGTAGAAGAAGATGAAAAGATAGATTAACCTTAGACATATCACACGGCTGGCTAACCCCAAACTAGACAAAGCCTAGGGAGCCACGCTTCGGCATGAATGACCGGAGTGATACCTCGACTTCACTGAAAACCGGTATGAAACAGCACTTGCGCTGTATTTCACGGTTTTATTTATTTTAAGAATAGCTTTAGTTGTCCTCTGGATAGTAGGCATTCCTTAGAAGGACGTTTTGGCTTTCTATTCCAAGCTGGTTAAACGGAAATAAGAATCCGCACTTGTTTAAATTTAAAGGTAATTCTTTTACCCCGCACCGATTTCAATGAAATTTATATGGAGATGATCATAGCGGACATATACCCGGGTGAAACCACGGGTAAAATTTAGTATAAAGTACATAAGAGAGTAAAGGCAGTGAGTATGTTTCTCAGCCTGCCTCTAGTTCTGTTTCGCCGTAGTTGTCCAAATTTCCACACACCGGTTTGAAACAGGTATCAAAATATAATTTTTCTTTGTTAGAACGCAGGTTTTCCTTACTCTGTGGGAATCTAGCATCGTCAAACGTATAATTGTAATGATGATATCATAAGTAATTAGTGGTAAAGAATATATACCTTAGATTAACATACATTATCTTGGTACATAATCAGATGTTGGTATAGAGGTTACGTTGTATTACGCACAAATAGCTTGCTGGGCTTAGGCCTCTCCTTAAAAAGGAAGTTTTGGCCTTGGGAGAGCCAGATAAGATAAAGGATAACTGTGGAATGAACTGTCGCAAGTTATTCCCGGACCAATTCGATTTTGAAACTTTAAAGAAAAGAGTGTACTCCTTCTTAAAAGGCTGTTAATGCACTTGTGACGCCTCTGGTGTTGCGGCGGTGGTAATGGATTAACATTAGGCGACACGTTTGCTCGATTGCCGCAAACTCCATGAAAAAAATATACTATACCACGCTGGCGAGAGGTATTGGTATATAGGGATGGTTTTAAGATTTTCTTCTCTTTGTAATGCTGTTTTCCTTCCTAGTCGGCTTTTACCACACCCATGGGATGAGTAGAGGTGGCACTCGATACTTTTATTCCGTCACCACACGATTAACAGCGTGGTATAATACTTCAAAACCTCCCCCCCCCCTCAATATCTAGCAGTGGATTGCTATACGCAGTTGATGATAATGACACACAAACTAATGACGAACACTTCTCATGATTAAACCGCCACATTCAAATGTTATGTTGCTACCACCAACTATGGACACCTGCAACTGAAGATATAGTTGAGGAAACACACAAGAGAAACCGCTGAGAAATTAAGGAAAATATATTAGAAGGAAGTTTATATTATCTCATACACATAACAGTGGCATGAACGAGAAAGATATCAATAAAGAAGATTACTTTCTTGACAATAATAAAATAAAACCACACACATCTCGCACACGAACACGGACGGATAGTCTGCTAATAAACGTCCTTAATATCCACATAAATATGTCTAAACAGGTATAATAATACAGGACAAAATGAATTATTCGAAGACAGCACAAACGATAGTGCTCACAACACTATTATTTTTGTGTTATATGAATACAGGAAGATGATATTGACTAGAGATTGCTTTCTTGCAAATATTTGTGTATTTCCGTGCTATCGTTGAAGTTAGTTTATGATATAAATGTTTGCTCCCCACGTAGCAGTTAGATAACGTTCTAAGAAACAGTTTGGTTTGTATCCGACTCCTGATCTTTACTAGAATAAAGAGAAATTATGTTTTTCGAGCGTATAATAGTAATTAATGTCTTCATATATCTCACACACGGTCCGTGATCCCAATAAGGCAAGTTATGGTAACCATACTGCTAATAAACATACTTTAATATTTCAAAATACGTGTATAAATAAATATGTTTTAATTTTAATTAATGTTTTCATTCTAATTCTGTATTGTTAAGTGTTATTTCATAAGGAGAATGTTGTGAGTACTTGTAAGGGTCAATCATACCATATTTTTGTTTACCACTCTGTGTAATATGAGTGCACCTAAACTGCTTGACGGATTTTGGCTTTAAAGTGTCTGTGACAGTGATACAAGGCATGACAATTTAAAATGTCAAGTTTTTGACGTCATTTTATGTCGTAATTTTTTTTCTTCGATACCTGCCGAGTTGGGCATAAAATAATGAACATTATTTTGTTAAAAAAGATATACAACTTAAATATTTAAATACAATTTAGAGAGAGGAATTTCTAAGACACAAAAAAAATATCGTTCTCACTTTAAACACACAAGGTTTTTATTTTATTAAATACAGATTTACTTTCTGAATGTTAAAAATGAGTATTTGATTTGTATTTTTCAGTCTTTTATTTAGGATCTACAAAGATTGACATAAAATTAGGGATGGTAGTATGACTTTCATATAAGCATACGTTTACTTGTTTGCTTACTACTGTCGACACAGACAGACACAAATAGATACAATTGAGAACAATGATCCGGTTCACAATAATACTGAAATATCTCCGACACTGAATATGCTAACTCAGTGTAATAAATTATGTTTTATAGACAATAAAATATTTCATAAATGAAGGCAATAAAACGCATTATCTTATCTTAAACTAAGAATTTTCTCAAATTTTAGTGCTTCGTTTTGTATAAACGAGTTTGTTAGACATATTGCAACCCAAGTTTTTTTTTTTGTGGAATAGGGGCAAACGCGTAGTCGTTTCTCCTGATGGCAAGTGATTGCCATTGCCAGGCCGCCGGCCTTTGGGGAATGGGAAGAGGGACTGGGGTAGAGGTTGGGGCATGGGACTTCGGTATCTGGATATCGTAAGAAAGCAGTTCCCGGATCCCTCCCGTCTCAGGCGCAGAGTGGCACATCGTGTGGTTTTAGTCGGTTCGATCCCGACACACCGCCCGCCGCAAACCCACGTAAGGGGTTTCCACACGTAAAAAAAATGGGCCCTTCGGTATCCTTACTCATCGTGGTATCCGGTCGAGCCGATCCATTCATGCCGAAGCCTGGCTCTCTCACTTGATTGAGTGTTTCCTTTTGTCATACATCGTTAAAGCTTAGCTTGCTAGTTACTGAATACCGTTCCTTTTCAACTCTTGAAGATTCACTAACTCCCAAGAATTTTACAATAGATGTTGTTATGCTTGTCCTTGATGAAATATTATACCTAACTAGTTTTTCGATCTAGATTCACATCACCAGCTTTTGACAGTTCAATGCTTGACACGAGTTCCTTCTTGAAGAGTGAGAGGTGGTTTTGTTTAAAGTTTGGTCATTTAACCAGACGGTTTGATATAGAGCTTGTTACCAGTTTTTCTTTCTATTTGCAAATTATTTTGTATAGATGCTCCTGTGAACACACAATATGGAAATACACAAAAAGATAACAGAAGAAAATAAGTCATGTGCTTCCTCACTTATAGGAGACCGCAATATACACATGAAAGTTAACACAAGTGTGTATAAAATACAAATACAATACTTTTCAAATGTAATAAAAGTGTAAACAGAGTACATAATTTTATTATTGGTCCAATCTCTATTGACATTTTTACTATCAATTTTACAAACTTAAAATATGTAGTTGACAAATGAGATCTGTAGTTGACGTAATTTTTTGTAATATATTTATAATTAAAAGACTAAAAAGTAATTTCGATAAAAATACTTAATATAGGCCGTAATGTGGGTCACCATGTTGCATTGTCCTTTTTCGCAATGAGTATGGTGACCACCACTTTTGGATTCTGCTCATGCTTTCCATCAGGCAGGACAGTTATTTTGGCAGCTAATACATAAAATATAATTTAAATGAATTGATATATAAGCGACTACATGCCAGTGAGCTTTGAGCGGATTACACATTTAATGCCTTTTACAATACTATTTCATAAAGCTGAAGGTTTGTTTGTTTGCTTGAACGCTCTAATCTAAGAAACTGTTGGTCCGATTTAAAAAAAATCTGTGTTATATTTATCTAGGCAGGCTACAGGCTATATATCATCACGCTAAGACGAATAGAACATATACACGTGAAGCACTCATAGCACAGATGCACTCGGTGATTAGAAACAATCACCGAGGGTAAGCAACGACGGCGCGGTCAGTACTTGGATGGGTGACCGCTGGTGGCATGTTACCATAAGCGTCTCCGTGATTCGGAGGTCACGTTTAGCAGTTGGTCCCGGTTGTAATCATAGGATAACGGTCGTGAAGCTTAGTTGGAGGCCTTTGGGCGGCTTAAAAACATCCAACGGCAAGATTACGTAGCCACAACGTAGTCTTGCTAGTCCCCAACCCGCACTTGGCCAGCGTGGGGAGGTATAGCCTTAAACCTCTCCTGAGAGGAGACCTGAGCCCAGCAGTGGGACTTTATGGGTTGTTGTAACAATGAAGAATGTTAAAAAAACGGGGGAAAATTATTCCGCGAAGGGTAATAGGAGATATAAACAAGGTTGCGTGGGTCAGATAAGCATTATATAATTTGACGAACTAAAAAGCTTTGTTCGACAACATTTATATTCAAACCCTTTTAAAAGATGAAGTAAATAAGACGAACAAGAAAAAGTTTAAGAAAGTAAAACCAGATTACGTTAAAACTTTTGTTAAACTTATATAGCCTTTATCACCCGGGCTATTTCTAACCCGCAACACAAAAATATGGGTGATAAAAGTTTGACATTGATGTCTGTGGGTGTGTCTGTCTGTCGCATCGCAGCTCTCAAACGAACGGACCGATTTCGATGGTTTTATTCATTTGAAAGCCTGATGCCTTGCGATGGTTCCTAACTATGTTTGATAAATATCGGTCCAGCAGTGTAAGAGTATCAGCTCTTTTCAAAATGATGTTAGGCATTTTTGGCGTATGATTACTCGATTAAGTGCTTTTATAGGCTTTTTAAAATTTTTAATTTTAGCTTGCTCAAATCTATTGACATGTCATTCCATATAATCGGTTCAGTACTTTAAGAGCTACGGTGGTAAAACTTAATCGGACGCCCAAAATTATAACCCTTCTTTTAAGCTTTGCCGTAGTCGGGTAAAGATGATTTGTATACAAAATGATGTACATTTAAGTGGTAGTTTTCTTTGCTATTTTCTGTACGTCAAGGGTGATTGATGGACTACGTAATATTATGGCAATATATCAGCGCCTCAGTTGACATTTACTGGCTATCAGTCGAGGAAAATCTGTTATAAGGTTTTTTACAGAGTACGGTGAAATATCTACTTATATAAACAAGAAAAAGGATTGAATAATATAGTTTGCAAATACATATATCATCAATAATTTAAATATTTATCATTGGGTCTAAGTTTAGGAGAAATCCATTGATTACGTTTATTTGACTGCCTCGGTGGCGCAGTGGTAGCGTATGCGACTGCTGTCCATGAGGTCTCGGGTTCAAATCCCGGGTCAGACCAAATGTTTGTATGATCTGCAAATATTTGTTTCGGAGTTTGGATGTTTCTATGTATAATATGTATGTATTTACAAAAAAAAAGTATGTATATATTCATATCAGAAGTCTAGTACCCATAATACAAGCTCTGCTTAGTTTGGGATTAGATGGCGTTGTTAGTCCGAAATATTTATTTATTTATTTAAAAAGACAACCCCCGCTTTAGGAACATACATCCTGTGTCACGGGGACTTTACATACCTACATGAAACGGTCACAAAGAACACCCAGATTCATAACAATAATTTGTGAATCATATAAAGTTTTGTCCCGTGTGGGATTTGAACCCACAATACTTGTCAAGTCACAAATTTCCGTTTGTCTGTGTGCTCCAGTGAACCGGGATGATACTGGTGTGTCAGTGGATCATCTCATTTCTCTATTAATATGAATAGAACAAGAGAATTCTGTTTAACTTCTATTGAGAAGAAAAGAACTGCGCCCACGGATTAATTTGGACACTTAAAATATACAAGGAGAAGGAATTGAATGCTTATTTTTAAACAGTGAATATTTCATTTATAAACAAGTACCTGGATGACCGATTTTTGCTGGGTGTTATATCTTTTGGTAAATTTTCTGAAAATGCATCTTAGCTAGATCAATTTAATGTTCATGAAACCTTTACTAAATTTGATGGAAATCGTTGTAACCGTTTCCGAAATGCAAAAGTATTAGACAGATTAAGTGTAAAGAGCTAAGCTTTGAGGGGTTCGGTAGAGTGCGGATATCAAGTATTTGATTAAAATCAAAGATATTTATTTAAATGCTTCATTGTGAGCCTAACAAAACTTTAAAAAATCGACCAAGGGCGAGTCGGACTTGCGCTCCATACTATTGTGTATACATACCGCCTCTATGTGTTGTCGTTATCAATATCGAGCAAAAACGAGTACAAAAATAACTTTTTTTATGGAAGCGCCCTTAAATTTTTTTTTTCTGTTTTTTAATATTTGTTGTTATAGCGGCAACAGAAATACATCATCTCCGAAAATTTCAACTGTCTAACTATTACGGTTCATGAGATACAGCCTGGTGACAGACGAACGGACAGACAGAGGGATAGCGAAGTCTTAATAATAGGGTTTTGTTTTACCCTTTGGGTACGAAACCCTAAAAATACCTTTAGCATATTACGTCATATTTGTGACCTACTTATAGGTAAAATTATTAGCTTATTGTACTCATTGCTTATGAAATAATAACTACAGGACATGTCTGTCGTCTACGGTAATTTATATGTCTTAAGCTAAGTATTTCTTTTACGAGTTACTGAGGAAAAGATGGTCTGGAAACGTGCTCTGAAGACGGCAATATACTCGCCACTGTAACGTGTGTGGGACCAAAATTATTTTAGCCCTGTGTTTGTGTTGTTATAGTAGACATGTATAATATATATTATACATGTCTACTATATGAAACACAATATATATTATAGTTATATGAAATAAGGTATTATTTATTTTAAAAAGACAACTCATGCATTAGCAATATACATTCCTGTGTCGCGGGGATCTTTACAAACATATATGAAACGGACACAAAGTACACCCAGACTTAGAACAATAATTTATGGACCACACAGAGTGTTGTCCCATGTAGGATTTGAACCCACAACACACGCAGTAGGAAGTGGTGTGGCGACCACGGAAACCACTAGGCCTACCGTGTAGTCAATACTATATCATATACTAGCTTCGTCCCGCGGCGTTGCCTTACAACAACAAAAGCAGGTAACGCCGCGGGCCTCTGCTGTTATTCTGGTGTATAAGCTATATTATTGTGGGGTTTTAATTAAATTTCATTCAGTAGTTTTAACGTGCTTACAAAATTTCGCGTTTATTATATTAATAGGATATGTCTCAACTAAAGTAATGACCTTGGCCTTAAAGAAAACAAATGTGTAGGAATGCCTTCGGTACATTTTACTGAATAAATATCCTCCTTCTTACCTTCATAGTTCAGCACGTAAAGCCGTTGGTCCTGCGGCAGAACTCTCCGCGGTCGTATCCGATAGACGTCCCATCAAACTTTGAGACTAAAGGAACAGAGAGTGCACCTGTGTTGGCGGACACACTAGTGAACTATAATATCTCCTGCGTATTTGGCTGTTGTCCGTTGGACTATCCTTTGCTGAAATCGACTAGAAGTACATTACCTTCATGATACTGTGTTGAAGGTTGCATTCAAAGGGTGATAATGCAATTGTTGTCCCAGTTACAGGTTCCTATCACTCGTTCTTCTGAACAAGAAAGAAACCATAAAATAAATCAGACAATATTATTCTTCATCAAACAGAGAAGTATGCTAGTAGTACATTAGGTAGGTATTTTATCCTCGAGTTGATTTAGGTAATGGAGAAACAGTAAAGAATTTTAGAACTGTATAATGTGCGCCTTGCGAAACATTATGCGATGAATTTGAATCTGTGACTCAGTTTTTGTTGAGGAATGCTCTTGTAAGCGATTGTACAATAATAAACTATAGATTCTTCGTCTTAAGGTGTATTCACACGACGATAGTTTTCTTACATAACTCATTACACTATATTACACACACTTAGGTCTTCCAAGGTAACATAATATTGTTGCACACTTTACACACAGAGATTTATTTGTGACATTCAATTGTTTTAGATGTAAAGTTGGCTTTTGAAATATAGTTTTTTTACTTTGTAACACAAAAAACCAGTTGAGCCCCGGGGTGTTTCCCGCGTTTGTTGTAGTAACCGCGGGCATGGCGATGCAGCTGGCAGGGCCCTTAGCCTATGTTACTCCTTACATCATCAGCTATTTGCTAGTGAAAGTCCTGTCGAAATCGGTGGAGCTGTTCCAGAGATAACCTGAACAAGCAGACAGACAGGCACACAAAAATTAAAAAAATGTTATTTTGGTATATGTGTTATGCATTTAGTAAAAAGCGGTTATTTTAATATTACAGACAGACACTCCAATTTTATTTATTTATATAGACTAGTAAGCGTCTAAGCTACTATATCGATTTAATGCATGATGTGTTAATAGACTCGTAATAGTGACCCGCGTAACATTATTTTATTGTACTATATTTTACTATGCGTACTATATCTTATTTTTATTTTATGGAATAGAGGGCAAACGAGCCGACGTATCGCTTGATGGTAAGCAATTACCGCCGCCTATGCACATCCGCAACGCCAGAGGCGCCACAAGTGCGACAAGTGCGCTGCCGGCCTTTTAAAAAGGAGTACGCTCTATCCTTGCAGGTCTTATTGGTACGGGAATACCGCAGGCGATAGTTCATTCCACCGTTTTGTTGTACGAGGCAGAAAGTTTCTGCAAAAGCGCATAGTTTTGGACTTCGAACCTTACTTAGTTGGGTTACAGTTTTTCTAAACATTTTCTTGTTACTTAACACATTGATTGCTTAAACAATGGATACAAAGTAATAGCCGTAAGCCATAACTTTTTATGGTGAATTTTGATTAAGTAAATATGAATGTTTGGAAATTTTTATGAATGTATATTATTTTTATTAAAAAATACATTTTTCGGATCCGAGTGGTCGGAAAAAAATGAATGAAAAAAAAAGAATCCAAAACCCGTCCCACTCGGATCCGAGTGAGGAGGACAGAATGGGTTAAGGTATTTATAAACGCGATGTAAGTGCTATAACTAATACGAATAGTATGATTACCTAGTAAAGCAATTCAGAAAGTTTTATTACAGGAGTATATCTACGGATATTATTGAATTTCATGAGCATGAGTGTTCGTGTTTCATATTTAGATATGATTTAAAGTGTGGGAGCTTTTAAAAGGTTATCAAAACAGTCATATTGATAGATCGAGTGACCGTCAACGACGTCTTTGATAAAATCGCCTAAGTAACTTGACATTTAAAACTGATTCGGATATTTGGCTAATCAATTGCATAGTTCAAGCTTGGAAAATGCATAAATGTGTTTCAAATTACGTCATCATCATCATCATTTTGGGATAATTATTGCGTTTTTTCTTCAATACTCTTTGGTCCATAGAGAATAATACATTAAACACTATATATTCTAGACTGTATTCTACTGTACTGTGTGCATTTATGTATTGTTATGACATAAGATAATTATATAGAAATGTATGTAGAAATTCCTAATGGACAGCATAGCTTAGCTTGCGTATGTGGGAGTTGTGTTGTCTCCTTAACACTGTATATGCGCTTGCCTGCCTTAAGTTGTTTTATTTAAGTTGTGTCTATTTTTGCTAAACAGTTTAAATTTGACATTGTTAAATAACCTATTATTTACTCATGGATCAACTCCCTTTCGCCTAAAAACCTCTGTGGTTTAAGAGTATCTGTTTTTGTATGACAGACAAAATCAGATACTCGTAAATAGATAATGTTCTGATAAAAAAGTGTGTACATACTTTTGGTTATCTTTACAAATATATTAAATTGAAGTGTTTGTTTTTATTTTCAAATTATTAGCTTTTCACTAAATGCATATGAAAGTATACATATACGGTACTAACATCAACCATTTTAAAAATTTTGTTCCCACTAAATTTTGGAAAAGCTGGCAATTTTGACGGGACGTTCATTGGCAGATAAACGATGATAAAGGGAGGAACTAGGGCTCCTTTTCCGCCTTTACCGAGATTTTTGTTGTACTGCGGGTAACACCGCGTGTTACCAGCTAGTATATTTATAAAGTTCAAGTATGTATAACGACCTTAATAACAATCTTTTGCGGTTTCTCCTAACCGGTATTTGATCAGACGTTCTGGTATTTGTAGATAAAATATTAGAGATTCCTTTGGTAGTAAACGCTCATAAACTGGTAGAAAATTTTGCTAAATCGTTGTTGAGATAGAATAAATAAATATCAAGCTACTCAATAAAGCTAGAACATGTTTTTTTTTTATGTAAGAATCTTTAAATATAGTTACCTACTAAATGTATATTGTACCTCTTTTGTAAGCAGAGGCTTATCTTCAACAGTGGGCTGTTAAAAGCTGTAGATGTGATGGAAAGGATGAAAATTTCAACCTACTGGTCTTGAAGTTTTCATTGTTTTAAAACGACTTTAAGAAACGAGGAGGTTTTCAATTCGACTGTATTTTTTACCGTCAAACTTTGGACTGGGTGAACCGATTTTGATGATTCCTTTTAATTTGAAAGCTTGTGGTGTCTGATTTTTATTTGAAAGTGTGGTCTTATTTCAATTTGTTACAGTTGTAGTTAAGAGTAGCCTATGTCCTTCCTCAAGAATCAATGTATCTCCATGCCAGATAGCATTAAAATCGGTGCATCATATCGGTTGATGTAACAAACCAACAAACACACTGAGTCACTTTCAAATTTATAATATTAATATGAATGTGTCCATGGATATCAATACGTATATATATGTGTTCATCTAAATTTATTTATTCATTTTTATATCAAAGGCTTTTTTATGATAGAACGGGCAAACAAGCAGACGTATCGCCTGATGGTAAACGACTACTGCAGCCCATGGACACCCGTAGCACCAGAGGTGTCACAAGTGCGCTGCTGGCCTTTGGACAAATGTATTTTATGACCTTGACCTGCCTTATTGCTTTCACCGCTCGAAGCTGTATTTGCAATATCCCTTTCCTTTCATTGACTTCTTTTTTGTATACTTTTTGTAACTATTAATACGCAATTTCCTTCTATTTAATTAAATAACTATCCGGCAGGTGGTCCATAATTATGTGACAAAATTTCAGTTAGTTGTTTAGTACAGCTGCGTTCCGCGGTTATTTTAGTACGCATCTCATCAAAAATACATGATACTCTGACTGCCAAAGAAGGAGTATTATGTTTTTCGAGTGTATGTATGTATATTTATTTGACACGCCCTAAACTACTAGCTTTAACTGTTTGTCATATTATTATGTGAGTGGTGTCAATAGATTTGTGTTAGTCGTGAAGGTGACATTGGGTATATCAAAATAAAAAAAGCAGCAAAAAAAAGTATTTCTATCATTTCAGTTCTTCAATGAATTTAATAAAGATGGTAGATATTTACGCAGTTGGGTCTTTTAATTTAAATAATTCTTTACTTGTTAGCCTAAGTTATTCCTTGTAATAACAGCTGTCTGCCAGTGAAGTCCCGTCTAAATCTGTCTTGTCGTTCCAGAAATTAGCCTAAAGAGACATAGAGACAGATAAAGAATTTAAGAATAAGTACCGTTAGCTTTCATATGTGTTTAGAAAAAGCTGTTAAGTTGAAATTACATCGAGACATTTAAATTTTTTTTTATCATAGATAGCATTTACCTCTTTGAGAACAAAATCCCGAGTGTACGGAACCTGCTAAGTAAGTATTAAGGCCACGCACACAACCTCTTTGGTACAAGGTCAACTGTTAATCGATGTTAAAAGATTTCATTAATATCTTAACCATTTCTCATCACTACTTATTTTAAAACAAAGTCCTCCACCTTCTGTCTGTTCGCGAATACTCAAAAGCTACTGCATGCATTTTGATACTGTGCTTTTACTAATAGACAGAGTGATTCTTGAGGAAGATTTTCGTATGTAATTTGTCAAATTTTTGTGTATATTGGCTTAAATATAAAGATGTTTGTTGAAGACGTCGGAAAAAATTAAGCCGCACAACTTCTCGGGGTAACATAGGCTATATTATATTTTTCGTAAATAGCCCGTGCGAAGCCGGATCGGGTTGCTAGTTCATAATACAAAACGACATTCCTTACATGCGGCTTTGTGATCGTAAACTAGCAAAAACCTACGGCTAATGTTAAATATATGTACTCATAAAAATTAAAAAAATAAATAAAAATGAAGCGCCAGTTTTTAATTCCAAACTAACAGCTTTTCATTAAATGTATACGGTACTTAATAAATAAAGTATATCCCGGCTAATCTCTTGAACGTGTAGACTAATTTTGATGGAACTTCATTTGTAAAATTACGGGGATTACAATCAAAACCAATGAATCCACTCAAAACTTAAGCAACAGGTTTTAAAATGTCCTTATTTTGTATTGAAACTAAGAGAACACTGTTCCGGACAACGAAATATATAATAGATATTTATTTTACACAAAAAAGGGCAAAGGTCGTGTAAGTAGACACGTAGACATGAAGACCCTATTTAGCAGTGAAAAGGGTCCAGAAGACACGTGTCGGGACCTTTATCCAAGGTGTAGTTTATTTCACAGATTATTATTATATCGGTGTACTACGTCGCTATTACTAGTACTAATTGACTTTCTTAATGGGAATAGTGTAGTCGCTCACTATTCCCATAAAGTAGTGAGTAGACTGAATATTGGTAAACGTTTTTAAAATTTTATTTCCAAAGTAGAAGTATTTTTTGTTATTAATCTGTATAAGTATAGATAGATAGATAGTATAGATTTTACCATGGGAGAGCCATGCTTCGGCATGCATGGGCCGGCTCGACCGGAGTGATACCACGGCCTCACAGAAAACCGGTGTGAAAAAGCGCCTGCGCTGTGTTTCACTGAGTGAGTGAGGATACCGGAGGCCCATAATCAAACCCTTTCCCTAATGCCCCTTACCATCCCCCAAGGGCGGCAATGCACTTGTGACGCCCCTGGTATTGCGGGTGTCCATGGGCGGCTGTAATCGTTTACCATCAGGCGATACGTCTGCTCGTTTGCCACCTATAACATAAAAAAGGTGGAAAATTTTAGTTGTAACGACTGGTACTTACTTGTGATTCCTTCTAGTGTTGCGGGTGTCCATGGGCGGCGGTAATCGCTACATCAGGCGATCCGTATGTTCGTTAACCCCTTTCCCATAAAAAAATCTATGAACCGTGGTGTTAACTGCAGTTTTGGTAGTACCTTTACAAACATCAACTGCGATTTAGTCTAAAATGAGAGAAGCCTTAGTTACTCCGCATAACATCACGAATCTGTTAATGAAAGTTCTGGCAAAATCGGTCCCGACTGTCCAAAGATTATACGATACAAACAAACTGACAGATAAAAGTTTTATTTAATGGTTTTTTTATGTAAATACCGATTATATTTATACTTTCATATGCATTTAGTGAAAAGTTGTTTGTTTGACTTAAATTGCCAACAGACATTTCAATTTTATTTATTTGTATAGGTCGATAAATTATCCATGGAATAATTGCATCATTAACGAGTGATTGCTACCTTGAATAGGTCTGAAAATTGCTTGCTACCAGATGAGATTATAAAACAAAGTGACAAGATTCTTTTCGCCCGAACATCTGTATTTTCTTTAAAAGATACAGCTGCAAGATGATCTGTGCAGTATATGCTTAACGCTCTCGGTCGGTTGCAGCGGCGAGCATTCCGATTTATTGACATTCATAAAGCCATTCTTTAAGCCTCTGCAGTTGCTGAGAGAAGTCATATTTATGGCAGTCCTCTATCGACTTTACCAGATATATCGAGAGTGTTCTGAAGAGCTCTTCCAGCTGGTCAGACTTTTTCCCTTCCTCTACACGACAACACGTGCTGACCTTGGAAGTCACCGCTTTAGAATAGCAGACATACGCTCTTGAACTAGACGGTTTTGTTCTTCCTTCCTGTCCCGAACAGTCAAAACCTGGAACTCACTACCAGTACACGTGTTTCCCTCCCACTATGATCTCGGGTTCTTTGAGCGGGGCTTGAAAAAGCATCTCACTTGGCTGCCACAGTGTGGGTATTCATACTTCATTGTTCACGTTCGCTATAGGGATGCCGACTACCACTCTTGCATCGTACTCATGGTTTACGTCAGGCACAGTAGATTGATTTTGGTAAATAGTTCTTAATAAATATTACTAACTTGAATCTTGAACATTCACGAGAATTAAAAACTCAAACACTTTAGTGAATAAATCTTATTATAATACGTATTCAAATAGTCTGTTTCAATCTGTATTACACAAATAATAAACACATTAAAAACACAGACACTAAATACTAGAATAACAGAGATAAAATAACCCTGATGACCCTAAAGGTCACCCTACACACACCTAAAGTCACCCCTGAACGTAAAAGTGAATAATGAAAACTGAACGTATTATATGGCTGACAGTATTTTCATCACAACGGACAACCTGTCTTCATAAAGTACATAACCGGCGATGCATGTAATGTTAGGCTGCCACTTACACCGAAGCGAGATGCAACTGCAATAAAAAGTTTTATTTTTCATGAAATTTGAGTGCCCCCTTTGAAACTGTGAGCTATTATGCTGAAATATAATCTTTAGCTACTATCTCGATATCGATCGATATCTAAATTATGCGTCGACATTCCGGAACAAAGCAATGCCCTGACACAACTTTAACACACATTAGAAAACGTCAAACATATCGTGTGACATGTAAAACGAATCCCACCTTAGAAATGTCACTACCAAATTCGATTGACACTTTAAAAGGCTTAGTTTTAATGTCAAACCAATCACAATACACCACGGTGTAACTGCATATGACCTGTGTAGGATGTAGACACAGCATCACCGAGGTACGGAGCGTGGGTTAATTTTATTTTATTGTAGATTATTTTAACGCCTTCGCGTCTCAACTGCCCACGCGCTAAGCAGAGTTGTTTTGTAATGATTACAGATTCTTTCGTACATAAACGCCTTTATATATCTATAAGTTTTAAATCAAATTAAAAGACATGTATCATTTCAAATTAATGATATGGTTTTTTTTTCAAGATCATAAATAATTTTTAGAGAAATGTTATGTGTTGATTTCGTACTACAAATTAAGCAGATAAGGCATTCTGAAGATTTTATCTGCAAATTTTGTTGCGAGTTCCAAGATTGACAGTTTTTTTCTGAAACTTCTGTGTGATCGTAGGGCTCTATTGATCTTGTTCTACGGCCCCTTAACATTGTTCATTTCTACTCTAATCGACTTTATGAGAATGACGCCAGCTCAACCTACGTGGTAAAAATAAAGTAATACAAGAGAAAACAGGTGTTAGCGATTGCATAAGGAGACTTGACATGAATCACTTGTATCTTGACTAGGTCCCCTGCAGTTACAGTAGTTGAAAAATCTTATTAAAAAAAGAGAAAACTTACCGGGTTCTCATTAACATGATTTGTTTGAGTGTTAATACCTTATTCTGTAATTCCATGGGAGAGCTACGCTTCGGCATGAATGGGCTGGCTCGATTGATACCGCAGCCCCACAGAATAGCGATGTGAAATAGCGCTTGCGCTGTATTTCACCGAGAGAGTGAGAATAGAATAAACTTTATTGTTATATTTGAGCTAAACAATATAATGACCATGTACAAATGGCGGCTTTATCGCTAACAAGCAATCTCTTACAAGCAACTTTTGGATGGACAAATCGATACCGGAGGCCATTACCAAAACCCGTCCCCTTATCCCGCTCCCCATCCCTCAAAGACCGGCAACGCACTTGTGTCCATTGGCGGCGGTAATCAATGTCATAAAACAAAAACTATGTTACACAACGGTGTAATGTGTGTACCGCAGATCGTGGCTATCATAAGAAATGTTTATTTCATGAGTTCTCTACTGCTCTGTCGGTCGCATCCATTGCATCCCAGTTTGATTTATATTTATAGAAAGATGTGGGCGATGCTGCTTGTTTAAGATAAATGCCGGATGAAACTGGCCTTTGTTATGACCATAATTTTATAATGCCATATCGAACTAAAGATAGCGTGGTTTGATAATTTTAAGAAATACACCTACGTACTGTTTGGTATACCTACGTGTATCTACAGATATATATGTTAATTACTAGATTACCCGGTGAACATCATACCACCTTTTTTATGCAATAGAAGGCGTACAAACATACGGATCGTACCCGGTGATGCCGGCCTTTTATAAAGCACTACGCTCTTTTCTTGAAAGTTTGAAGGTCGTATTGGCCGGCCGTTACCTGCATATATTTGTGTAAAATGAGGAGACCTATAAATATTGGTCCTTGGGTTCGACCTTCCTTCAGCAGTGGACGTCAATAAGTTCTTCTTCTGATGGGACGGCAACCAGCCGGATCAAATATTTCTGCCAATGTCAAGTATTTAAAGTCTTTAATTCTGAGTCGAGTCTCCGAGTTTTTGTCGTGATGAAAAAAATATAAAAAAATTGCCTGTCCTATGGACAGCTCATAGAAGTGAAAACTTAATACTTAGAATGTTATTTATAAAACTAGTGAGTAAAATTAGAAATTTCATAATGTTTAAATTAAAATTACAAACATCAAACATTAACATGTCGGTGACGCGAACCCATACGATTTTCCCGAAGTGCCCAACGCTGCCAAAGAATGACTGAGACGTCAGCATATTGGTGACGTGGTGACGGTGACGCGAACTCATAAGATTTTCTCCTATAAAAATAAAAATTGATTTTTGTTCGCCTAAAAAGTGCTCTACGCGCCTAAATAAGTTTTCACTTGAAAAATCTGAATGATATGAAATAGGGACCGTCTTTCCAAAAAAAACAATAAAACGATCTCCCGTTAATGACTTAATACAAAACCTATAAATATTTGACAGCCAGGAGTCAATTCTTTATTTCAAAAGATACAAAAAAGACATCAAATGTTTTACAGCTACGAACAGTTTGTATAAGAAAATTAAATTACCATTTTCAGTATTTTTCGTTACTTATTGTTTATTTTTCTCACCGTTTAAACCTTCCCAGAACTTCTACAAATATTCCAAGATCAAAATTAGCCAAATCAGTTCAGAAATTCTCAAATTTCAGTATGACAAACGCACAACAATTCGCTTTTATATACATATTATAGATTCGTTAATCTAAGTGACTGATTATCCTAGACCGCGATGATTAAAGTTCCTTGGGGGTGACCTTCATCCTAAACGTAGCCCTCCCCCTGCACGGCGATATTTTCACTTAAATCTAAAATGATTTATGATACAAAGGTAGGTACGTCTAAAATTAGACGCAATCTTGACTTATATTCTTCGTTTTATTAATATTTTCTGGGTATAGTGTAAAACTGCCGGTCTAACGCAGTGGTAGCGTACTGCTGTGCCTGAGATATCAGGTTCCATTCCCGGGTCGGGATAAATGTTTGTATCATCTATAAATATTTGTTTCGGAGCATGGGTGTTTTCTACCTATACTTTGTATGTATTTCCTTAGTATAAATACATTTATCAGTTGTCCATACCCATAATACAAGTCTGACATGGATTACCGGGCAAACGAGAAGATGTATCGCCCGATGGTAAGCGATTACCGCTGCCCATGGACACCCGCAACACCAGAGGCGTCACAAGTTCATTGCTGGACTTTGGGGAATGGGGAGGGAGGGGTTTAGGTATGGGACTCCGATGTCTTCACTCACTCGGTGAAACACAGCGCAGGCGCTTTTTCACGCCCGTTTTCTGTGAGGCCGTGGAATCACTCCGGTCAAGCCGGCCCATGTTTGCCGAAGCGTGGCTCTCGCACTGTCAGATGCCTGAAAATGTCTGAAAAAGTGTATTTTTTTCAAAATCCCTTTAACTTGAAATGTGTGTATTTGGTGCGTACCAACAACCAAAAATCTCGATAAGTCTTCAGTTTCCACAATAGATATCACAAAACATTTTTACAGGCAAATAAGTAACTCAAAACCTTCGTCTATAAATATAGTTATAATATGTATAGATATAGAAAACATTAATAGATACAAAAAATCAACCAACTGCGAGTCGAACTCGCGTAAGAAATGATCCGTACCATTATCTACACATTTCAAGCCTCTACTTGTTGCCGTTATCACTATCGAGCAAAAACATCACGTTTATTTTATGGGAGCTGGGAGCCCCTTAAAACATTTATTTTATTCTGTTTTCAGTATTTGTGTTATAGCGGCAACAGAAATTAATCATCTCTGAAAATTTCAACTTACTATCACGGTTCATGAGACACAGCCTTGTGACAGACGGACGGGTAGCAAATTCTTAGTAATAGGGCCCCGTTTTACCATGTGGTTACAGAACCCTAAAAATACATAATCGTACCTACTTACTTTTTATTAATATTTTTTTTTATAATATGATATGATTATCGGCGTCGTCGCCGCCTTACGCTCACAGAAAATTATTTATATCTTCTATAAAAGCTTGGGGCGCCATTCAGATTTGGATATAATTCAACATGACATCCAATATTAAAATGGAGATATCTGACAAGTCCTCTGATTCCAAAGTGGGCAGTTCCTGTATTACGGTGACCAGTAATCTCATAATCATGTTGTCAACTGCCTCATTGATCTAGCGGTGGGCGTACGCGACTGCCAATAGAGAGTTCTCGGGTTCGAATCCCGGGTCGGGCCAATGTAAAACAATATGATTGATGATGTTCTTCTAGCAGATTTCGGCCACGGCGGCCAGTCTTAACGGAGACTTGAAGACTTGAGGACTTAAGATTTGAAGCCATTACATCAAAAGAAGAAGAAGATTTTACTCTACCCTCTTATTAGCTACTGAGCGCAATAGTTGCTCTATGTATAATTTATTGAAAAACTATCCACGTTGAAACACTTGCTACCAAAAAAAACGGAGCTATTTATATTAACTTGCGTTTTCTTTAGATATTATTAAAAAGCAACTTGGATGACGAATTAACCGTATATTTGACATTGTAAATATAGTTATAATTAGACCAAAAGAGTCTTAAACCAATAAAGAAAATGGTAACTATAATTTATTGGCGATTGGCGGTGACTAAAAGCAATTATGTACCAATTAAGGCATATTCAAGTTTTCGCTTTTGCCTTTTTTTGGTATCAGCTGGTCTTTTTTATGTAATTGTATTTCCATTACTAGAAAATTCCAAATAAAGTTTTATGTCATATATTTTTAGAGAAACCATTTATTTAATTCATTCTTTAATACTATACTAGTTTATAAATACACAAAATAAATAACTTGTCGCTGTCTCTACGCGGAAGATATTTAAGAAACAATATTATATGGAGGCTTTATGAATGCAATAGAACCCAAACAATTATTATTAAAAATTTTGTCTATTTGTTTACAACAACGGCTTAAGCGATTTGAATGCGGTTTTCATTAATACATTGCGGTTTGCTTCTCCTTAGCGTTTAGTGTTTGTTTCATTTCAATCGGTTTCCAAAAATAAAGAGTTATATCAGTTTGAAGAATCATCGCGATAACGGATATATTTTCGGGCGGGGCCTGAGGGAAAAGCTACTAATCAATATAATTTAAACTTAAGCTCAAATTCTGAGCTACTGCGAAATGGAATAAATTGAAAAATAAAATATTTGTTATGCTTAGTTTTTTGCTAAAGATTTAAAAAAAGAACATTCAAATTAAAAACTTTTTGGTATACCGGCAAGTAGGCACAGAGACCTGCGCGTAACTTGGCCATATTCGTTAGATGCGCCGAAGTTGTTTTTAGGTCCCTTTGGTTGATTGAAGGACGCGGGGAATGTAGGAGCACAGATCAAGCAACTGGAGCGTCAGTCGACTACACTTCGATTTTGTTAGTTTCGATTTGTTTCACCAAGTGTACTATTACCCCCACTCGGAGCCTATAGTACCGGACACCTGACTACCACGTTAATCCAGTGGCCAATAAGTCCAAAACGTTTTTCTTACCGTACTTACTGCTATTGATCCAACAAAAAGAAATGTACTCCGACGTATGAAACCTAGACTGGAAAAAACTCGTTTCTAAATGCCAAAGTATGGCTCTCTCACGTTGATATACTCACTGAATAAAAACCCGACTAAAATAACAGTCCACAAACAAACCATAAAATCTTTTTAATTGTACCTTTTCGTCGTGCTTTTCTATTTTTAAAATATGCGGCGAACCTTTGTTTACTAATCTAAAGTTACACGAGAATACGAGCTGACCACAGATTATACAAGAAACTGACCACAAGGCTGTATAATAAATCAGGCACTTGTGCGTGATAGAATAAAAAAACCAAGCCGTGGGAGTATCACGTAGATACCACGCTGGACGATACAAACACAGTTGTGTTTTGATCTTGGTAAGAAATTATGTATATCTATACTAGTATTAAAAAGAGTTAAAGATTGTAACATTGTGTGGAGTAACGGGTATCATGTCCCTTCATCACAAAGGGAGGATCCTCCAACCAGGTGAGGTGATCATGCCTGGCGGGCCACTGCCCCCGGCTGATTTTGGGAAGTTGTATATATGTTAATCGGCGCGAGAACATTTATTGCGCGATGCAGGATTGGTAGCTTCTTCGTACAATACGTTACTCCATAGTTCAGTGTATCTTCGGTAGATGGCGTTGTCATATCCTACAGTTTGGCAGACTTAAGACTGTAACATATGTAATTTAAGTAAAATAAATTAAAAAAAAAATATGTTTTTGTTGCCGCTATATGTGGAAGTCGCCACAATTGTTTGTAAGGTTGAAGGGGGTAATCTTCGGAAGTACTGATCCGATCCTCAAAATTCTTTCACTAACAGAAAGCAATACTATTCAGGAGTAACATGACTATATTTTATAATGACTGAAGAAATAATTCTCTTCAAAATAAAATTATTTTTAAATCAAGTCGAAGAAAAGAAGACTGTTAACGCCCAACAAAGTGTATGTATATTTTAATTATTTTTACCCAAAAAATGGCCAGGGAGACATAGAGTATATAAATTTTATATATTGTTTTTTTAGGTTAAAGACTTCTAGACTTTTCGAGTTCTTGAATGTTTGTTTGATATTACTTTTCGGCAAAAACTTATCCTATTGACACAATACATGCTCTTTCTACTATTTACATTCTCAAATTTATCCATTTCAGGAGCATATGTTAGTTCGCACATATAGACGCAAGTACAAAAGGAGCTAAGTCTAAAAACTTCTAGATAGTTTGATGAAATTTACATTTAATTTGTATTATTGTATTTAATCAATTGTGTTGGTGATTCCATTTATAAAGTCCGACAACGCACCTTTGACGCCTCTGGTGCTGCGGATGTCCAAGAGCGGCGTTAATCGCGTGCCCTCTACATCATAAAAAAATAATCTACGCAACGATTACTCAACTCATTTTCAAAAACAATTATCTAAGACAAATTTATGTAAGAAACATGGATACCAATAATATTATTTTAAAGAGTTGGAAACTCATTTATTTATTCGTATCAATTGAAGCTAGCCTTAACATGACAGGCATAAATTAATAAAAAAATATCCTAAATTTAATATTGACCGAAATAATCATATTTATGACGATAAAGCTAAATAGCTCTCATTGATGAACACTGACTTGTAAACTTCAAATTAATAAACCCAGTATAGAGTTACGTAATATATCTTTTATAAATAGTCTAGAAACTTCTAGACTATTTAAAAAAGTTTACATTTGAAACAAAATTGTGATGTTGTTGAATGTTACTCCGTATATAAAGCAAGAACTACTGGACCGGTTTTAATAAACTTTAATTTGATGAATTGACTAATTTTCTAAGCGTTTTAATATGTAAAAGACCAATCGTTTATAAACATCGTTTAGTAAAAGTTTATTGAAATCGGTTCTTTAACTGTTAAAACGTTTTGAAAATTCACAACAAAAACGTTTGTCATACATTATGCATGAAATAAAACACGAGCGTAATCGGAGTTAAGACAAAAAGTGGAGACGAAACTGCAGAGCACTGCTATTATGTAATGAAATAGACTTGAAGATTTATTTAGTTTTTTTTGTTATATATAAATGATTTATTTAGTATTTATGTTAGTTATATTTAGTTAGTTGTTATGTAATCGCTTACCATTAGGCATATCGCCTGATGGTAAGCGATTACCGTAGGCACCCGCAACACAAAAGGCGTCACAAGTGCTTTGCCGGAGTTTGGGGAATAGGGAGAGGGACGATTTCGGGGTTGGGATATGGGCCTTCGGTAGAACAAAAAGAGGTAGTTATCCGGTATTCCGGCTAACTTACTCTTTTTGTTCTTTGTTTTCTGTGAGGTCGTGGTATCGCTCCGGTCTATGCATGCCGAAGCGTGGCTCTCCCGCGGTTTTTATTTGTTTAAATGTATAATAAATCTATGGAAATATCAGTCAATAATAATCATTACTCTTTTCACTTTATATTATACTTCTTGAAGTATAGGGTACAGTCCTTAAACGCGGAGTAATGACCTCAAATGCAGTTGTAACTGCGGCCAACGACATTATACTTATATTTGACATTTCAAATAATTACTTTAATAAGCAAGAAATGCTCTAGTTAATGCATATTTACATAATATACGTTCACTTTTGTAAATAAATGAATATTCAACGTATATTTCCAGTTACTGTAGTTATTAAATCCTCATAAGTAAATAATATATAAATGTCGTAATTTAGTCTGATTCATCAGATTTTTTCCTTTGTATAAGGAGCGTTGTATCAGATATATTAGAACTAGGTGATTACCATACTCAAGGACCGAATATACTATTATCTTCGGTGATCTCTACTACCTAATAAATATTGTAAGGACTTTAAGGAACAGTTACGAAAAAATTATAACCAATTTTCTGACATATCTTGATATCACTTTGGTTGCGCGGGCTCTCAAGTGCCGTAGCATAGATTTCCCACAGCACTGCAAGAGAACTTGAAACAACCCCTTTTTTTACGTGTGGATCCCTCGGGCCTTCACCCCACTGGGGTTTGCGGCGGGGCGGAGTGTCGGAATCGAACCGACTAAAACCACACGGTGTGCCACTCTGCGCCTGAGAAGGGAGGGATCTGGGAACCCGTTTCTTATGACATTCGGACCCGCTTGAAACACCGCACCACCCAATGCCAATCCTTCTGGCCAACGTGGTAAAGTAGGCCAAAACCTCTTTTCTAAGGAGAGGCGCTCATTAACTTTCAAGCCATACAATTTCTACTTCAGCCTATTGCCGTCCACTGCTGAACAAAGGCCTCCAAAAAGAGCGACAAACAAAAAGAAGAGAATTTTAAAATTTTTGTCTGTCAGCTTGTTTCGGCTAATCTCTGGAACGATTTTGAGGGACCTTTCACTGACAGACTGTAACAACAATCACTTAGACCACTACTTACTACTACTTTAGATAAACTTTGCCCCACGGTGTTACCCGTGTTTGAAAAGGTTCACCAATAATCGTGGGTAATACCGCGGGACTCAGTTAGCCCGATATATCTTTGTCTCCGACGTACAAAGATGTCCAAACCGTTTATTACATGACGTCAATAGCGTCGTCAATTCCAACAAACAAAGGAATATGACACCAACATATAAATTTATATCATAATGTCGCTCGAAGGTGTAGCGTGGGTTTTTAACAACGGATTTTTGATGTCATCCTTTGAACGAATCTTCTGATATTCCTCCATTACACTCCCAAATTCGTTTAGTAATTCTAATAATTTAATTATTAGGTATTTTCCAGCTTTGTGGTAGACTGCCTTTGAGACTAGAAAGTCAGTTATTTACGAGCCTACCAAAGTAACTCTACTCTATCTGATGGAAAGCATGTGTGAAATTCAAGAGTAGGAATCATCATACTCATTGAGAATGCAGATAATGCAATAATGCACCATGTGTGGTGACGTTAAATTATGGCGGCCTATTGTGATGTTTCTACAACATTGAGCCTTCGGTCTCGGACTAACCAAAGTAACAAGAATGCTTTTATTTTAGGTTGGTCTTCCGTGAGAGGGTAGTATCCCCCCGTCCTGCCGTCCCATTTGTACTGAAATCAGCTTAGTTCAATTACTTCGAAAAAGTATTTTCATACCTTTATAACTATCGCTTCCGTCTATACAATTATAAAATTACTTTCATTGCCTAATTTATTAACATAGAACCTAAAACACTCAAGACAAAATCCTTAAAATTTGGCTAGCTTTTTATTTTTTATTTATTTGTACATAAAACAAATTACAGGTTTAAACTTATCAAAGCTCGAAGCTTGAGACCCGGCAACCAAGCTGGTGCTTTGTATATTGCAGGATCTATAATGAATTGAATTTTGGAAATTTCTCCCTTGAAGAGGTGAAATAGGAAAATAAGGTGAACATTTTTATGTTTTATATTGTTTAAAGGAAAGTAGTTAAGATACGACATCAATCATAACATCATTAGCCTTTAACAATACACTTCTAGACCTCTCCTTGAAAATAAGGTTTCGGCGCTCAATACGAAGCCGGCACACGCGTTTGCAAGGGATGGTGTCATACTTAGTCTTTTCTTACAGAAGAACATGAATAGGGTTTGTGACACTCTGTGCTATGTGTATAAGAAACACGATCATTTAAAATGATGAGATCAAGCTTGTTGTTGCTTAATACGCCATAATTTTGAACCACGCTAAGCCAATAATCTCATCGTTAATGTTCCACATACGCATGTAATTGACCTGTCTCCTGTTACTTGCACAGGATGTAATGATCCCGTGTTATCTTCTTGAACAGGTTAATCAAGTGATAATGTGGAAGGGCCTTTAATCATTCTCTAACCGGTTGGTTGTTTATCTATAAAATTATACTTTTCAAAACATATGTATAACTGGCCTGAATTTGTCGACATGAAGCGTAATAAGCTTTATTCGTTTAATGATTTGTGTAATTTTTGAAGTTAAAACTTATATTGGCTGATATGGGGAGTGTATTCAAGTAAGGTGTCATTGACATGGTCAATATGATGATGATTTAACGCTTGAACCAGCTGTGAATATAGTTATATATAAATATGTCTTTACTCACTGGTGCGCGCAGTTACTACACGTAACACAGGTCTGCAAATGTCAATTTAAGACCTAACAATTAATTTCAATTTCCAAAAATAACAATTGTTTCTTTTAAGTTTTCGCTTCTGTCGGCAGTGCTCGTGTCTGCTCTGTGTTGTTTTAAGCAATGACCATTTCGATGAAAAAGGAATTTTGTCGTCTGTGGTAGCAAACATTAAAAAATACTGCTCCTAATTTTAGCATATTAAAGCACACTGGGCCATTCTCAGTTTTTACAATATTAGTTATTCTTTATTTACAAGTGCTTTAGAGTCGCCTTCATGCGCTTTTACTCTTCATCTAAATCATCCTTAAAAAAGGATGGTACCTCATAGTATGATCGCATAAACCGGCAAAATTCAATCGCACGGTGTAGTACGCAAATCTGTGACGGTATCTGCCAGCCCACAGTCATCTGATCCTCACGTTGAAACCACATGCCAACGCATACTCCAACGCTACCTGCATATATCGGGCTCATTAAAGCAAGGACATACTAGTTTAATGTACTATTTGATCAGTAAAGAATTCCAAGTACTTGTTTGTGTAATAGATATAGTTGGGACATTTGACTCAACAAGTTTTTGTAGGCGTAGTGGTATTGTAGATCACGACAGCGACTTCCTGTTTTGAATGTAATTATGAATGTGTATAAAGATTAACTCGATCACGCAATAGGTAATATATCTACATTATTTAAAATCGCCTCTTACCTGGTACCTAGCCTCGCAACTTACTAGGTTTGACTTTTGCTAGATAATAAATGTCTTTTTTTATGATCTGGGGTCATAAACCCAATCAAATGACAATGTTTGAACAATAAATCCGTCAATTTGATGCCTTTTGAGTTCCCTCCATAATGGAAAAGGGGGATTTGAGGCCCGGTATTGTTAAATATAAAGCTAAAATATATATATAAATAAAAATAAAGCTAAAGCCCGGTAAATAATGCGAAAACGTTGCGAGTCCATGCTTATACACCTGCGTTCCTCCTCCAACGGCATCCTAAATGTTTTTTCAGATAGGTGGGACTCTCCCCTCATGTCCCGGTGAGTATACATCCACATGCATTAATATTTTTAATACTAACACTAGGTTAAGTCATTCTGTAACTAACAAAATATGGATGTATAATAAATCCTAAATAAATAATTTGAATTGAATTGAATTATGAGTGACATTTGTTACTCGGTGTAGGCCTCCCAAACTTCATGCCGGCAACCTAACTAATTGTTTAGGCCTTGCGGGCATCTCGTTGGAGACCGAAGACCACCATCCTGCCAGTATGGCGTGGACGAGGCTTAAAGCAACTGTTTTCTGTGGGGCCATTGCATTACCTGGTCTACCCCGCCTCTGTATCACACACATTCCCACATTGCGTTCAGTTTACTTGAAGCTCCTTATATTCAAGATCCAAACTAATTTTATAAATTCGAAAGTAACCCTGACTCTATCTGTGTGTTACACTTTCACGGCTGAACCGCTTCACCGATTTTAATGAAATTTGGCATCGAGAAACTTTGATGCTTGTAGAAGGACATAGACTATTTGCCGCAATATCCGACATACACACGGGTGGAGTCGCTGACAAAATCTGGTATATAATAAAGGTAAAAAGGTGCCGTAATTTCTAAAAAACTATGACACTAAGATGATTTCTGGCGATATTAATAAATAAATAAAACACAAGACCAAACTTCAGCTCAAAATTAAATTGAAATAATGTAGGTTAATCGCCTTTGAGTGATATAATCGTAGACCAGTCAACACTCACTTTGCAATATTTACATTTTTACGTCTCAACTAGATTTATTATAATAATACTTTATTTATACAACAAAACAGTTAATTTTGTGATTTGGAACTTCCTATTAAATGTTATTATATTGTATATTACTAGCTGCGCGCCGCGGTATTACGTGCGGTTGTTTTTGATAAGGCCACTTAGCAAAGCTATTCTAAAAATGTACCCTTATTTACTCTTTACATAAGTGGTTGTTAGTCACTGAAAGTCTCACTAAAATCGGTTCAACCGACCAAACATAAGCCGGAAAAAACAAACAAACAGTAAAAATGAAAATAAAATTATTTTTAGTGTAAGAATCGTATATACTCGTACTTACATATGTGTTTAGAGAAAAGTTGTTAATTTGAAATTAAAATACAAATAGACACTTCAGTGATATTTATTTGAATAGGTATTTGTATAGATTGATTCGTCAAATTTCCAAGCAAATTTAAGTGTCTAGTGTTATTAAAATTACAGTCCACAAACTGTGGAGGTTTAACACCCCTGTTGTGTGCGGAATTCCTCTCGGATACCATCGACTGGTGGCTATGTCGGAGTCAAACCGACTAAAAACCGCACACCGTCTCGGGTACTAGAAGCTGGGGAACCAGGTTTTAAAGTTAGAATTTTTTTGTATCTCGAAACTTCATTTTGGGTCATATTGAATCCGCATGGCTTTCATTATCACAATGAAAGAAGTTATTACGAAGAGATATGTATGCTGGTAAGCAAAACTACTCAACATCAAGTATTATACCGCAAGTTGGCTGGTACTATCCTTTTTGTCCAGAAAAAGAAAATCTTGGTGCTCTACAATTTATATTAATTTGGTTGTCTTTTCTTTCATTGATTTTAATGATAAAGTCTCACGATTTACAAGATTCCATAACGTTTAATTAACGTAATAGGTGTTAACAATCGATAAAGTAATACCTACATTGTTGGTAAAAGGGAAAGTGTCTATTTCTAACTTAATTACTTAATAGTACCACGACGAAACAATGGCAGCTTTAAATACCGGATGTTTGATTATAGAAAACAATAGCTGTTGTTTAAGTGTTTGACTGTCTTCAGAGCTTATGTAAATGTTAAGCTTAATTTGCAGGTATCTTTTCTTAAATCTTTATCAATTGATACATATGTTTTCTTTTGTATGTATGGGCCTGCCAAAATAACTTTTATTCTGCATGGTGGAAAGCATAAACAGAAGTGTGTGTTGTAAATGCAGACAATTCAACAATGCAGCATGGTGACCCACACACATGGTGGTCTAGTGATACTTTTGCATCATTTAGCCTCCGGTCTCGTACTCACCAACAAAACATGACACCACGAACGCTGTATTTTTACGATCTATGATCTTCAGTGCGAAAGTCAACAGTCCTGGACATAAGCTCCCCTTTAAAACATGCAGTGGCCCAGCCGGCTCATTTGTGCTGATATCAGCTTGGCTCTACTACCTTGAAAATCTTCAAACTTCTTCTAAAGTGATTTAGTCCTGCGCAGTTTGCTAGTGATAACATTTGATTAATGACTCTCCCAATTGAAATACTTTTAAAAATACTCAATTAAAGCTGTTATTTTATGTCTAATAAAATACCAACATTTGAATTAGGTACATATTCATGTTTACAATAAAAACTAGAATTAGCTAAACTAGAATTGCTCTCACAAAACTTCTTAGGGTAATTTTCGAAACGCCACATAATCAAGCAACTTCGTGAGAGTCTGGTGCCTGAAATAGGTTTAAAAAACCTGTAGTTACAGGTCACTAGAGCCCTCCCGCAGCAATGAACATTCACATAGCTACCTATCATAAATTACAATAATATATTTAAAGGAGTAATAAAAAAAAACATCATTATCTTCCTAGTCTTTATTATTCCCAAAATTTGGGGTCAGCTACTAGTTCAACCGGTTTACCTGAATATCGACTGGTAGCGACTGGCATGGGACCTCCGCAACCCTGGAGGTGAACTGAATTCGAAAGTTAAACTAGTTGTCAGTATATTTGAGGGCATTGACTTCCCAATAACGATTGCCATAGATGTTCATGACAACTGGGACCGAAGGCTTAACGTGTATTCCGAGGCACGAGCGGGAATCACCGCTATCTTCCATACTCCGGGCCGCTATTAAGACTTTCATGTAAGAAAAACCCAACAGCAGTCCGACCCGGGAATCGAAACCGAGACCTCTTGATCTGCAGTCGCTTACACTAACCTCTAGACCATCGAGGCAGTCGAAGTCTAATAAAAAAAAAACTAAGTTAATAAAAAAAAGAAGAAAAAATATACTATCACCAATACCATGGTAATTACCCTTATTTCATTTCAACTTTTTTCACCGTTACACAACTTGACATTTCCAACTAGTTTATATAGTATTTATTTGCCACCTGTAAATGTACACCTGGCAACGGTTGATATAACTGTTGTGTATATTACACATGTAAAATTTTACACTTAAGAAGTTTTAAAGTACATCCGTTTATGTCAAGAATGCACTAAATGTCATATTTGTTTAATACGCTATTTATAAGTAATAAGAAGAGAGTTTGAATAAGATGAAAAACGATCTTGAAGCGAAAGAGAAATCGTACAGTTATTTCCCGATATGTGAATGCCATTTTTTTTAAATATTTTATTGAATAAAATTTTGCACATCTAACACTCAACACCGTCTAGTCCCAGACTAAGCAGAGCTTGTGCTATGGGTACTAGACAACTGTTATAAATATGTACATATTTATACTTTTTTATGTAGATAACTATAATATATATAACATTCAAAGTCCGAAACACATACCGGCAACGTACTTGTGACGGCTCTGGTGTTGCGGGTGTCCATGGGCGGCGGTAATTGCTCACCATCAGACGATACGAATGCTCGTTTGCCCTTTATCACATAAAAAAAATAATAATTAAGTACGCATGAATTATACTAAACCTTCAGAATTTAGCTAAAAAGTTAATAAGTACAATTACAAGGGCTACAGTGGACTAATTGTAGAGTATTATTTGACGTTTTTGCGTCTAAATGACATTTTGCCTGAACGTGCTTGAACATGTATTGAGGTTGACCTTTAAAAAGTTTGTGCTTGGGGTTATCGTATGGGATAATTACTTTTATTTCTACTCAAAGTAGATATTTAACGACCTTTTTATATAAAAGAAAACGGTATGTTGACACAAGTTGGGCTTAATTGTTTTCCGTGACAAAATATTAACATAACTTGTAGTTCTAATATTAACGTAACTATTTCTTGATCATTTCAAGTCTTTGAAAAATCGGATTTCCTCTACTATTTTGAGCATCTATTATACATTCGTTTGATTGTTTTCCTGGGCTATTTCCGCACTTAGCCTCTTCATTGGGCCGTTGTACGTGGGTTTGTCATCTTCGTACTCCAACATCCTAGGCATCCCAGAAACTCAGCAGCCTTTTCAGGTCACTATAAGTTTTTGCTACACTTCTACATTCTATGCGAACGTCAATCAATCAATCAATCAACAACCCATAATGTCCCACTGCTGGGCTCGGGTCTCCTCTCAGAAGAGGGTTAAGGCATACGTCCCCACGCTGGCCAAGTGCGGGTTGGGGATCTGCACTTTTGTTTGCCTGCATCCTTCGTTGTTTTTCCATTCGGTTGTGTATTTTATTATCTATTACACATATAAACTTTCGTCTTGAATCAATTAATCTACTGCTTAAAACTGCTCTAACACCGGTTGAGTACTTTAAAAGATCTAAGCGAACATATAGCTGCTTCTAACTTTATTTTATATTGAGTGAAGGTTATGATTATTATGAATACTGAGTGTCTTCTCTATTCATTCCGTGGATGATCGCAATATGCGACTAAGGGAACGAACTAAAACTAACCATCATCTGTCTAGAAGCTTCCTTTGTAAGGAGAGGCGTTTGTCCACCAGTTGACTGTTAAAGGCTCTTGATGGTGATGGTGATGATAGCTGAAACCTGACAGTCAGCTTGTGACCACGGCCAGTGCAACCTGGTCGAAACGTCAGGCAAATCAGAGGTATATAATATTTTTAAATAAGTGCGTTAATTCCCGTGAAAATAATTCTTATATCATGAAACTCGAAAGTTTAAAAGTTAGTTTATCTGGCTGTTGTAATTTCATCCTTAATACATCGATTAGTATGTCGCATTCATAACGTCTAAAACCACACAATGTCCCGTGACATATAAGTAGCAGTACAATAAGCAAGGGACTCGGATATATCCTGGGACAGAATTCTCCGAGATTCAATGCATTTGTTGCAACAAAAGTTTCGCGAAAATATGTTGAACAAACGTTTGGCATTGTAGTTTTAAGTAGTTATTTTATTTTATTTTTAGTTTGTATACAAGCGTTTGTGTCATTTATGGGAAACAAATACTAGTCGAAACCATAACACACTATAAAATATTATAAAAATCACATGGGATAGTATCACATGGACCGGAATCACCTTGGTAGTTTGGCTTGGTAGCTTTCATGAATGTTGTCAATAATTTCTTCCGGGATAAAAGTTATCATTAATATTTTTAATCTATTTCTGACCCCGTAATCATTCAGCCGTTACGGCGTACGTAAGTGACTAACAAACATCTACACAAAGTAACACAACCATAACAGTAGCAACATTATAATATATTATGTTCATCAGAACGGACACAGCGTTGACTCTAGAAACATACTGACACGCTATAACCTACATACAGTTAACTCGGCGAGTCGAGAGCAAAGTCGATGTTGAATAGGAGATCCATATTTTTATTTAGTTTCAGTGTTTTATGTTGCTGAGGGTATAGATTTAAACTGAATATGGCTACATATATTATGGTATAATATAATTTATTATCTTTTGGTTAGTCTGACTGTTAGTTTTTATCTTAAATGTGTTCATTCAGGTTGTTCTAGTTTCGGTAAAAATAAAATTTAATTTGTTATTAAAATAAAAATTTTAGCTTTTGCCTGCGGTTCTGCTCGTGTGTACGTCGGATATCACGGTAGCAATTTTACGGGTTAATATATAGCCTATGACACTGACAAATAATATGGCTTTCTATTAGGAAAAAATTATATATGGGCCTGCTAAATTGACTCTGGCTGATGGAAAGCATAATTCAATAGAGGTGGTTACCATACTCATTGCGAATGCAGCAAGGTGACCCACACCATGTGCCTAGTGATGTCTCTACATCGTTGGGCCTCCGGTCTCGTACTCACCAACGAAACACGACAGCACGAACGCTGTCATTTTGCGTTGATCTTTGCGAGGGTGGTATCGCCCCAACCATGCTAAAATCAGCGTGGCTCTACTACCTATTTATTTCGTATCTTCTTTAATGCTTCTCATGGATTGGCATATATTAAGACTTAAAAATACAAGTTATTTAAAGAACATACGGTTTCAAGAGTGAGGACTTTTAATTTTTAAGAAGACTTTTAAAGAAAAAAACCATAAGCGAGGGTAACACTTATATTGGTCGCTAAGGCGAGCGGAAACTCTTCTTGACTAAAAAGTTAGGTAAAAGTTTACTCTTTATCAATTTTTTGACTTTCTGCTAACTTGCACATCTATTCAACTAATATCTTTGGAAAAAAAAATAAGTATTAAAAGTTCCTTTCAGTATAACTGCAGCCAGCTGGGACTCTGAATACTTGTTTTTTATGTTTTCCTGTCATCCTTTTCTCTCTTTGTATGCAATTATTACTACCTTTCGCCTCTTTTACTGGACGTAGGTTTACACTGCTTCGGTTCAACATGGAAATATTCTGAGGTAAAAAAAAATAGACTTTATTTTCAAGTGTTTTAGGTTTATAATGTTTTAATTAAAGAGCACAGAGTTAATACCTTTCAAAATTATATGTATGTTTTAACTTTTGGTGTAGTAAAGTGATTCTGCAGAGATAGTGAAATGAAATGGAAATGTTAATATAATGCAGTTTTTAGAATTTTATTTTATTATACTATTATATTCTATTATTTATACTATTATCGATAAAAAAATAATCTTGGGTATAATAAAGGCTAGGAAGATGATGATCAAGATTGATTAAAAATAACCTTCTATACCACGATAGTAGGCCACAACCATGCTGATGATGATGATGTGGAAAATACTGGAGTGGTACCATGAAATCATAGATAATCATTTTCTTCTTTTGATGAAGTGCAACCAGTTAATCAGCTATTTCTGCCAATGTCAAGTGTTTAAAGTTTTCAAATTTTAAGTCTTCGAGTCTTCAAGTCTTCGTCGTGATGAAAATAATGATAAAGAATATAAAAAATGTGGATGAGATGAAATGGGGACCGTCTTCCGAAAAATCAAAAAAACGAACCCATTACTAGGATCTTTTAAAATATTACTCCTACAAAGGTTAAGTTTGTATGCCGACTGTCAATTATGACAAATAACTTACCTTAAGCTCGATAGATATCGCTGTACCATTATTTAGAATCGCGTTGTTAAGAGTCTCCGGCAACTCATGACCCAGCTTGTGTCATAGTCATAAAATGCTTCGTACTTCGAAGTATATTCCTTCCAGCCCTCCTTCAGCTTAAGACTTATCAGGAGTTGTACATGGAATGATTNATTTGTTATTAAAATAAAAATTTTAGGTTTTGCCTGCGGTTCTGCTCGTGTGTACGTCGGATATCACGGTAGCAATTTTGCGGGTTAATATATAGCCTATGACACTGACAAATAATATGGCTTTCTATTAGGAAAAAAATATATAGGGACCTGCTAAATTGACTCTGGCTGATAGAAAGCATAATCCAATAGAGGTGGTTACCATACTCATTGCGAATGCAGCATGGTGACCCACACCATAGCGGCCTAGTGATGTCTCTACATCGTTGGGCCTCCGGTCTCGTACTCACCAACGAAACACGACAGCACGAACGCTGTCATTTTGCGTTGATCTTTGCGAGGGTGGTATCGCCCCAACCATGCTAAAATCAGCGTGGCTCTACTACCTATTTATTTCGTATCTTCTTTAATGCTTCTCATGGATTGGCATATATTAAGACTTAAAAATACAAGTTATTTAAAGAACATACGGTTTCAAGAGTGAGGACTTTTAATTTTTAAGAAGACTTTTAAAGAAAAAAATATAAGCGAGGGTAAGCCTTATATTGGTCGCTAAGGCGAGCGGAAACTCTTTTAGGCTAAAAAGTTAAGTAAAAGTTTACTCTTTATCAATTTTTTGACTTTTTGCTAACTTGCACATCTATTCAAACTAATATCTTTGGTAAAAAAAAATAAGTATTAAAAGTTTCTTTCAGTATAACTGCAGCCAGCTGAAGAACATACGGTTTCAAGAGTAAGGACTTTTAATTTTTAAGAAGACTTTTAAAGAAAAAAACCATGAGCGAGGGTAACACTTATATTGATCGCTAAGGCGAGCGGAAACTCTTCTTGACTAAAAAGTTAGGTAAAAGTTTACTCTTTATCAATTTTTTGACTTTCTGCTAACTTGCACATCTATTCAAACTAATATCTTTGGTAAAAAAACAAGTATTAAAAGTTCCTTTCAGTATAACTGCAGCCAGCTGGGACTCTGAATACTTGTTTTTTATGTTTTCCTGTCATCCTTTTCTCTCTTTGTATGCAATTATTACTACCTTTCGCCTCTTTTACTGGACGTAGGTTTACA
>PKRV01000793.1:79705-154052 GCA_003709505.1 Hyphantria cunea
TCGTACTTCGAAGTATATTCCTTCCAGCCCTCCTTCAGCTTAAGACTTATCAGGAGTTGTACATGGAATGATTGACCAATCCTCAGAGAAAGCTCAAATGAAAATTACTAGGTATTAAGTATTACTTTACTTACAAGAACAAAAAACAACAACAGGCACGCAGCATTACCGTCGTCAGATATAATTAATTCCATTGCGTGTTCACGAGTACTACAAGTCGACAGCAAAGTACTTACTGTAAAAAAATTGCGATTAGGGACAAACGGATCGTGCGTTCACGTTTTCGATATAGTCGTGAGGAGTTTATAGAGTTTTATGGTAGATTTTTTTATGGATTAGGGGGCTAACGCGCAGACGTATCGCCTGATGGTAAGCGATTACCTCCGCCCATTGACACCCGTAACACCAGAGACGTCACAAGTGCATTGCCGGGATTGGGGGATGGGCAGTTCATGAGGGGAAGGGGTTGGATTATGGGCCTCCGGTATCCTCATTCACTCGGTGAAACACAGCGCAGGCGCTGTTTCACACCCGTTTTCTGTGAGGCCGTGGCATCACTCTGGTGGTTAGTTGAGTTTTGTATAAGTTTAGCCCATAGGCAACCAGAGTCATGGTAAGATAGATCGATAGATTGTCTTTATTCGTATAAACATATTTATTCAACAATAACAGTTTCAGTCATGTTTGGCCGCATTTATCGGCATACAAATTAGTTAGAGATGGTGCTTAATGGATCATTATGAAGCTTAGGTCGGCTGACCCAGGCAATATTGTTCGTGTCTACTATTGCCCGGAGCGTAATGCTATAACAAGGTGAATCAATTTGTTTACCATAAACACGTTAATAGTATAATATTTTTTTAAGATTTTCGAATATGAAAGAATTGCTTTCATAAATTGTTTTCGTGAAACTAAAACTGATAAAACATCCAGCGCTCGCAATGAAAACTCTCAAAAGATATGTTTTTGCAACATTTTTACTGATACTTCTTCGTTCTGGTTCTTTTGGTCGTTGATCGATGATATATAAACTATAGTCATCCTTGATATATGGGCTATCTAACACTAAATTAATTTTTAAATCGAATTAGACATTCCTGAAATTAAAGTGTTCATTCAACCAAACAAACTCTTCAGGTTTATACTATCCGCGGTGTCGCAACAACCGCGGGTAACGCCGCGTGGCAAAAGACAGTCCAAAATAGTAGCCTTAGTTACTCTTTATATAATCAGTTATCGCCCTGTAAAAGTCCCGTCAAAATCGGTCTAGCCGTTCCAGAGATTAGCCGGAACAAACAGAGCGACAGACAAAAATTGTAAATAATGTTATTTTGGTATATATACCATATATGCATTTAGTAAAAAGCGTTTATTTTAATATTACAAATAGACAATTCAATTTTATGTTTTGGTATAGATATTAAGCAGTAATATAATGACTACATGGTTGGCCTAGTGGTTTCAGAGGTCGCCACACCGCTTCCTACTGCGCCAAGTGTTGTGGGTTCAAATCCTACACGGGACAACACTTTGTGTGATCCATGAATTGTTGTTCTAAGTCTGGGTGTACTTTGTGTCCGTTTATGTTTGTAAAGATCCCCGTGACACATGAATGTATATTCCTAATGCGAGGATTGTGTAAAGAAATAAGTATATATAACATCTGTTCAACTATAATTATCGAATCATCCATGACGTGATTTGACTCAATTCAATCGACATAATGTTAGTATTAATCTAGTAAATAGAAAAGTAATTAATTCACTTCAAAACATCGCTGCTGTCGGTTCTCTTCGTTTAATCCGCTTAATGCACCCTGCAGTCGTGCACAAGAGTGTATTATGCAATCATTTAAATTGAAAGCAACAGCGTTTTTCAACCCTTAATTACCAACTGCATACCGATGACAGGGTACTAGTGAGCTCACAAGTGCTTTCATAAATTTTGTATTTTCGTTCGCGAAAAAAAATATACTAACGAGGTTTGGATGCTTATATGTTCAGTCGTATTTTTTAGGTTTCCTTTTTAAGAGAGTTATGTTTTTTGAGTGTTTTTATGTATGTATGTGTGGAGGGAATGAAGAACTACCAATACTGATTCGCGCAATAGGAGTTCTCGCGCCGATTAGACACAACTTCGCCTGCAGTGGCCAGCCAGGCATGATCACCTCGCCTGGTCGGAGGAGCCTCCCTTCGTTGGAGGGACATGACTCCCGTTCCTCCGTTAAAATGTAGATATGCTACACTTTTCATCAAGTTTGAAGTTTAAAACTACTTTTAAAATGATCGACAGCCATTTTTAATTTTTATTAACTTTCCGTTGTTAATACTGATAATTCCTTGAAGAATAATAAATAAATAATAAATATTTTTGGACATTTCAACACACAACGCCATCTAGTCCCAAACTAAGCAGATCTTGTACTATGGGTCCTAGACAACTGATATTAATACATATATACTTTTTTTGTAAATACATACATATTATACATAGAAAATACCCAAACTCCGAAACAAATAAATATCTGTAGATCATACCAAGATTTGGTCCGACTCAGGTATCGAACCCGAGACCTCTGGCACAGCAGTCGCATACGTTATCACTACGCCACCGAGGCAGTCAAACATAATATTTTTATAGTTTCAGTAAAAGCGTGAAGCTTAATATAAGATAACTTAACTAAACCAATAGTAAACACAATTAAAGGGCCAGTTAATATGCAGATTTGTTTGGGCCACGATTTGTTGTCGGGCGGGGAAATCTCAAATGTATTGTGTTTTCTTCCTAACTTAATTTATAAGAGAGAAACTTCGTTACTTTGTTTATGGGTCGTTCATTCATACAATTTATGAACATTTTTATGACTTAACAGAACTCTCTACAAAGTAAAGTATATTAAGAAAGCCACTAAAATTGAGAAACGCCATTTTTTCTTTTAAGCGGGAAACGATAGATTAACATTGTATTCAACATTAACTGTAGTCTTTTCTATGAAAATACATAAATTTGAGTTCATTTATATATGTATATATATGCATATGCTGTGCTTGAGGTGTCAGGTATGTTGGTCAGATTGTATGGTCGGCCAATATTTGTTTCGGAATTTGCGTATACCTATGTATATATCAGCTGTCTAGTACTAAAAGAGCTGAGTTTGGAACTAGATGGCGCTGTGTGTTAGATGTCCGACATATTTATTATTATTTATTTACACCCTGCTACCAATGAAAAGCTATACTAATATTATAAAGAGGAAGCATTTGATTGTTTGTTTGTTTGCATTGAATAGGCTCCGAAACTACTGGAAAGAATTAAAAAAAATTTTCACCTTTAGATAGCACATTACATTTGCAGGATCCGTATGAAAATCATTGAAATTGAAATCGAATTGGTCAAGTTTTCCAAGCTTAGAAAGAGTGCTAACAGCGTGTTAAAATATATAATATTTAAATATATAAAATATCAATGTTTCTCCATGTGAAGCCGGAGCGATGATAGTATTAATATAAAACACTTTAGTTCACAACTGTATTCCACATCGCTGGTACCCGCAGCACTTTCAATTTGTTCATTGTCTTTGAAAACAATATGTTATGAAAGCCCCGGTCTCGCAACTTTTTATTTAACTTCCCCCGGGTTCCGTGATATTGCCATATGCGTTAAAACTATGAAACTCTGCTTTATTGTGGAGACATTCTCTTTGTGGGTAGTATAATCTCTTAAAATGAGGTCCCTAGCTGTAGTTGGGTAGTTCACATATTTCTTTTTTTATGGAATAGGAGGCAAACGAGCAGATGTATCGCCAGAGTCGTCAAAGTGTATGCCTGTGCCTGCCTTTGCTATTAAATACTATTAAAAGCTATTAAATGAAAAAAAACGGTACACAATCGCCAACTTCATGAACTCTAGTTGTATTTTGATCGAAATTCAAAATTAGAATCGGAAATTTAAATTTGGAAAAAAAATTGACTACCGACAGAGGTGAAAACGTATAGCTGAAATTATTATTTGTAAAAATAATGTGCAAAATTAGAAATTTCATAATATTTCAATTAAAATTATTAACATCAATCATTAGCATGTCGGTGACGCGAACCCGTAAGATTTACTCCTACCAAAAGTGCTCAACGTGGTTAAAGAAGTTTTCACGTCAAAATTCTCCTTCGTAATGTCGGGTATGATTGAACTTTTTTCAAATTAACACAGTACCTACACAGAATTAATATAGATTAAAAATATGAATGAAATACAGGAACCTAGTTTAAATGTATTTTTTTATATAATACGATACTAAAGTGAGTCTGCTCTGCCTGGTGGAAAGCGTATGCAGAATCTAAGAGTGGTGGTCACCATACTCATTGCGAATACAGACAATGCAACAATGCAGCATGGTGACCCTCATTATGGCGGCCTATTGTGATGCTTCTTCATCATTGGGCCTTATCATTTATCAACTGAACTGATTCCATTCTTACTAAGATAATGATTTTGTTTGTTTCAGGTACCTAGTAATTTTACTCTCTGAGTTTCAAAGGCGAATAGCAGTCTGAAGGTAGTAAGACTTACTATATAATACAATTAATATTTTTTCAAGCCGTACACAAAGGTTAAACACACAAAATTTAGTTAATCAGACATTCGAAATACTTTAAACTTACTTTTATTCATTCAAAATATGTATTTGGAACACGGGCAACATCGCGGGGTGATGTTAGTCTTAAGGAAGCCCAGCCTAAGTTACTCCTTATATCAACTACCTATCAGTGAAAGGCCAGTCAAAATCGGTACGGCAGTTCCAAAGATTATCCAGAACAAACAGACAGACAGACTAAAATTGTAAAAAAAATTTTTTGATATATACACCGTGTACTTTTACATGCATATTGCGGTTGATTTAATATTACAACCATGCACTCAAATTTACTTTATTTGTATAGATAACAGTGAAACATAAAAGTAAATTAAATAATATTAACACAAGTTGTTACGGGAACGGTTCTTTCATAGAACTTTGGGGGTGGCTCATTTTCAGATGTGAACATCTTTCGGCTGAGATGATGACGTGTCATTGTAACAATAATACCATCCAAACGAAATTTTATACTACAATTGCTTTTTTAAAAAAAGAATATTGTCACGCGCCTTTCACTACTATGGCGCCGTATTTAAAAAAAAGAACTATTCGAAAAAAGAATTCAAATTCACGTCGTATCCCGCCATTTTTGTTCGATATTAGTATTGTAAAATATAAAATATATTCGAACATAGAGAGATAATTCATATCATGCGTGTAGATAAAGTCTTGCATACATAATTAAGTATTAAAACACTCATGATAAACCCTCATTCGTGTTTCAATACCCCTTATTATACGACAGTTGCATAAATAACTATTACTGGTTCATTGGAGTGTTGCTATAAGAAATTTAAAGCAGGCAAAGTTGACAATAGTTGATTTTTTTAAATTCTTAATTTTCAATTCTTTAATTCCAATATTTAAATATGAAATATTTGTGTTATTGTAAGTGCGGTTTGACTAATGATTGTGATAGATGGTCGTTAGATGATTAGTAAGATGTCAACGATGTATGTGTGGAATGTGATGGTGTGTATATGTAGAAGGATGTTAAGTCATATTTGATGCTAATAAAATAGTTTTTTTAAAGACAGCTCCTGCCTAGGGAATATACATCATGTGTTTGAGGACTTTATAAACGTCATGAACATTTGTAACGGATACAAAAAACACCCAGACTCAATACAACAATTTGTGGGTCACACAAAGTGTTGTCCCATGTGGGGTCTCACTCATTCAGCGCAGTAGAAAGCTGTCTGTTGTGCAGTCGAAATTAATTATTTTTAATATTAACTTATGACGTCATAATTCTATTAATGTTNAACGCGGTTAAAGAAGTATTCACATCAAAATTCTCCTTCGTAATGTCGGGTATCATTGAACTTTTTTCAAATTAACACAGTACCTACACAGAATTATTATAGATTAAAAATCAGAATGAAATACAGGAACCTAGTTTAAATGTAATACCTAGCTTTTTTAAAAAAAGAATATTGTCACGCGCCTTTCACTACTATGGCGCCGTATTTAAAAAAAAGAACTATTCGAAAAAAGAATTCAAATTCACGTCGTATCCCGCCATTTTTGTTCGATATTAGTATTGTAAAATATAAAATATATTCGAACATAGAGAGAGAATTCATATCATGCGTGTAGATAAAGTCTTGTATACATAATTAAGTATTAAAACACTCATGATAAACCCTCATTCGTGTTTCAATACCCCTTATTATACGACAGTTGCATAAATAACTATTACTGGTTCATTGGAGTGTTGCTATAAGAAATTTAAAGCAGGCAAAGTTGACAATAGTCGATTTTTTTAAATTCTTAATTTTCAATTCTTTAATTCCAATATTTAAATATGAAATATTTGTGTTATTGTAAGTGCGGTTTGACTAATGATTGTGATAGATGGTCGTTAGATGATTAGTAAGATGTCAACGATGTATGTGTGGAATGTGATGGTGTGTATATGTAGAAGGATGTTAAGTCATATTTGATGCTAATAAAACAGTTTTTTTTTAAAGACAGCTCCTGCATAGGGAATATACGTCATGTGTTTGAGGACTTTATAAACGTCATGAACATTTGTAACGGATACAACACCCAGACTCAATACAACAATTTGTGGGTCACACAAAGTGTTGTTCCATGTGGGGTCTCACTCATTCAGCGCAGTAGAAAGCTGTCTGTTGTGCAGTCGAAATTAATTATTTTTAATATTAACTTATGACGTCATAATTCAATTAATGTTTTCATTTATTCGATTGAAATACATCACATAAAAAACTCGAATGATGTATAGAACATAAACTTTTAATAAGTCTAAAACTCTAAGCTTCATCTGTAAACATGGCTACGATGAAAACCAGTTGAGAAAGTTCCGCTATAGCGCAGTGCTGTAATAGGGTTGTCACTATCCAATAAACGTTTTGAAAGATATAAAGCCAATATCATTAAAATTAAAAAAAACATAAGATGACCACGAATGTAATAATTAAATTTATACATTCTATATTCAAACTCACTTGTACTTATCCTACTAAATTAATTATATTTATATCTGACTGGTATCGGTTATATGGCATCATCAAAGTTTATAATATGGGCCTGTGGTACAGGGTCAGCACAAGGCACAGCGGTATTAGTGTTGAGGTGGGGTTAAATAAATTGCCGCGGCTACTGACGGGCGCTAAGCTTATTAAAGTGCGCTAGAGTAGTGATAGAACATGGGCGCCTTATGGGCTACAGACGGTTCTGACACCGACTTGCTAAATCTTTATTATCACTCTAGTTAAGCCATCCCATTCGTGCTGATCCATAGTTTCACATATACCTACAACTATGATGCTAATAAAACAGCTTTTTTAAACACAACTCCTGTATAGGGAATATACGTCCTGTGTTTGAGGACTTTATAAACGTCAGGAACATTTGTAACGGATACAAAAAGCACCCAGACTCAGTACAACAATTTGTGGGTCACACAAAGTGTTGTCCCATGTGGGGTCTCACTCATTCAGCGCAGTAGAAAGCTGTCTGGCGACCGTAATGATCGAACGCCTTTCGGGCTACAGACACTTCTGACACCGGCTTGTTAAATCGTTATTATCATTCGTGCGAAACTATGGATCAGCACGAATGGAATGGCTATATATGGATATGGGATGGCGAGATATCTTTTGATCCTCCGGGTAAAAGGACCAAAAAAATCTAGGAACATTTTTTAGCAGTTGACAACCCTAAGTTTATCGTGGTATCGTGACACTGAGCTTAATATTTCACGAGTTAATATTCTTAAGCACTCGTTTATTACTGAAATGAGTTGAGAATTTATGGGGCTACTCAGTCGGTTCAGTTTGGGTTATTTCAATGGTAACTCTTTGCCGTTTGTGCGAAGTTGTGAAAATAATTTGGACATTCATCTGCGGAGAAGCGGCTCATATTCTGTGATGACAAGAAAATAATCATAGCCAAGATTTTTTTTAAATATGTTATCGACTTCAATGCGACTACATATTAGTTGATTATTATTATCTACGTGCTTTATTTCTTAATTCCCACAGAACAGAAAAATAAACATTCAATCCCAATAATAAAATCCTCCTTATCGTGTGGTTTAGTAAAAAAAGACGATAATTTATTTAATACTAGCTAAGCCCCGCGGTGTTATCCGTGTTACAAAGATATTGTGTGGATTGTATCTTTATAAATTGTAGCCTATGTGTTATTCTGATGTATAAGCTATATTATGGTAAAGTTTCATTAAAACCCATTAAGAAGTTTTTACTTGAAAGAGTAACAAACATCCATAGACACTTACAAACTTTCACGTTTATAATATTAGTAGGGTTTGATCTTCAACCATGCACATTAGGTTCACAGGGTCTACAGTCAATAGCGTCAACTTTCCTACTGCCTAAATAATAGATCGTCACAAATCAAGAAATTGATCCATCATATCGACTGAACGGTCTTGCGCAACTAATAGCAACACAATGGACAATACTTTCTCTCGAAATTGCTTTATAGGGTTCAATGCTCGAGATTCCATTGTAGCAATAGTTAGTACTTACTGCCTAATATCTGGTGAAGGGACGATGACAATGGGGCAAATTCTCTTTACTTCGCTGTTGCTGAGACGCCAAGGTATGCTGTTCGCAGGATTTCTTGCTAATTAGCCAATGGGGAATATGCATGATATTTTTATTTGTCTCTCATATTTGTTTCTTGATTATTTAGTGTCTTTCAGTATACTTAGGGATTAGTGGTTATTTAAATTCAGAAATTAAATACAAAGTGAAAATAAAGGGAGGGAAATTCAAATTTACAAAACGCTTACTATTGGTCGAAACGAAATGTGACGTCGATGGTCAAGTGATCATCGAATTTCAATGAAGTATTGAAACTATCGGAGTCGAAATTCAAACTGTGTTACTAGAGTTTTTGAGAAAAATTACCTTCTTCCATGATTTTTATAGCAATTAAAACTGTAGATAAGTATAAAGTAAATGAAGCACTGAATAGTAAACAAACGCAACATGGCAATGGCTGTGTCAAAAGCGCGCGCAAAATGGTGGCGTTGGAATGACTCAAATTAAGTCAGTGTTTTAAATTTCACTTTGAAAATTAGTTTAACTACTTTCAAGCCTATTTATATTTATTTCTATGATTTAGAGACGTAAATGGTCAGATTAAGAAATAAAAAACATGCATGTTCCCTATCAAGAGCACTACGAATTTAGATAGATAGATAGGAAACTCTTTACTTTCACACTATAATATTACATTTAGAAGAGAGTACATAAAATGTGAGACGGAGTGTACAAAGGGCGCCCTTATTGCCAAAAGCAATCTCTTCCAGGCAATCTTAGGATGGATCGAAATGTATAGGAGAGACAGTGGTAGTTGTCGGTGCAATGAGTTTTCAATTAATTATTTGCTAATTAATATAACGAACTACATACATATATATCCACACATATACACACAACATAATAACATGTATATATATTCCTACATACACACATACATACACATACACGTACATACACATATGCATAAACATACATAAATATACACATATACCCAAGTAACAAATACTTGTACATACCAATACACATACATACCAAAATACATAACTAATACAAAATACATAATTTAGTATATTATATTCCGACATACATACAATCCATGAGATCACACTGTAAATTATTAGAAATTATTTCAACAAGAATTTTAATCGTGGGAATCCATGCTTTGTTATATTGTTTTTTATACTGTTACCTCATTTTCATAACCATGTGTTGCCATGTGAATGTTGCCATATATGGGCTTAAACAGTACCGCGCGTCGTATTACAGAAAATCAATGAAGTAAGTGGAAGAGCTACCCTTCGGCACGAATGGGTCGGCTCTACCGGAGTGATACCACGGCCTCAGAGNTTAATGTTTTCATTTATTCGATTGAAATACATCACATAAAAAACTCGAATGATGTATAGAACATAAACTTTTAATAAGTCTAAAACTCTAAGCTTCATCTGTAAACATGGCTACGATGAAAACCAGTTGAGAAAGTTCCGCTATAGCGCAGTGCTGTAATAGGGTTGTCACTATCCAATAAACGTTTTGAAAGATATAAAGCCAATATCATTAAAATTAAAAAAAACATAAGATGACCACGAATGTAATAATTAAATTTATACATTCTATATTCAAACTCACTTGTACTTATCCTACTAAATTAATTATAATTATATCTGACTGGTATCGGTTATATGGCATTGTCAAAGTTTATAATATGGGCCTGTGGTACAGGGTCAGCACAAGGCACAGCGGTATTGGTGTTGAGGTGGGGTTAAATGAATTGCCGCGGTTACTGACGGGCGCTAAGCTTATTAAAGTGCGCTAGAGTAGTGATAGAACATGGGCGCCTTATGGGCTACAGACGGTTCTGACACCGACTTGCTAAATCTTTATTATCACTCTAGTTAAGCCATCCCATTCGTGCTGATCCATAGTTTCACATATACCTACAACTATGATGCTAATAAAACAGCTTTTTTAAACACAACTCCTGTATAGGGAATATACGTCCTGTGTTTGAGGACTTTATAAACGTCAGGAACATTTGTAACGGATACAAAAAGCACCCAGACTCAGTACAACAATTTGTGGGTCACACAAAGTGTTGTCCCATGTGGGGTCTCACTCATTCAGCGCAGTAGAAAGCTGTCTGGCGACCGTAATGATCGAACGCCTTTCGGGCTACAGACACTTCTGACACCGGCTTGTTAAATCGTTATTATCATTCGTGCGAAACTATGGATCAGCACGAATGGAATGGCTATATATGGATATGGGATGGCGAGATATCTTTTGATCCTCCGGGTAAAAGGACCAAAAAAATCTAGGAACATTTTTTAGCAGTTGACAACCCTAAGTTTATCGTGGTATCGTGACACTGAGCTTAATATTTCACGAGTTAATATTCTTAAGCACTCGTTTATTACTGAAATGAGTTGAGAATTTATGGGGCTACTCAGTCGGTTCAGTTTGGGTTATTTCAATGGTAACTCTTTGCCGTTTGTGCGAAGTTGTGAAAATAATTTGGACATTCATCTGCGGAGAAGCGGCTCATATTCTGTGATGACAAGAAAATAATCATAGCCAAGATTTTTTTTAAATATGTTATCGACTTCAATGCGACTACATATTAGTTGATTATTATTATCTACGTGCTTTATTTCTTAATTCCCACAGAACAGAAAAATAAACATTCAATCCCAATAATAAAATCCTCCTTATCGTGTGGTTTAGTAAAAAAAGACGATAATTTATTTAATACTAGCTAAGCCCCGCGGTGTTATCCGTGTTACAAAGATATTGTGTGGATTGTATCTTTATAAATTGTAGCCTATGTGTTATTCTGATGTATAAGCTATATTATGGTAAAGTTTCATTAAAACCCATTAAGAAGTTTTTACTTGAAAGAGTAACAAACATCCATAGACACTTACAAACTTTCACGTTTATAATATTAGTAGGGTTTGATCTTCAACCATGCACATTAGGTTCACAGGGTCTACAGTCAATAGCGTCAACTTTCCTACTGCCTAAATAATAGATCGTCACAAATCAAGAAATTGATCCATCATATCGACTGAACGGTCTTGCGCAACTAATAGCAACACAATGGACAATACTTTCTCTCGAAATTGCTTTATAGGGTTCAATGCTCGAGATTCCATTGTAGCAATAGTTAGTACTTACTGCCTAATATCTGGTGAAGGGACGATGACAATGGGGCAAATTCTCTTTACTTCGCTGTTGCTGAGACGCCAAGGTATGCTGTTCGCAGGATTTCTTGCTAATTAGCCAATGGGGAATATGCATGATATTTTTATTTGTCTCTCATATTTGTTTCTTGATTATTTAGTGTCTTTCAGTATACTTAGGGATTAGTGGTTATTTAAATTCAGAAATTAAATACAAAGTGAAAATAAAGGGAGGGAAATTCAAATTTACAAAACGCTTACTATTGGTCGAAACGAAATGTGACGTCGATGGTCAAGTGATCATCGAATTTCAATGAAGTATTGAAACTATCGGAGTCGAAATTCAAACTGTGTTACTAGAGTTTTTGAGAAAAATTACCTTCTTCCATGATTTTTATAGCAATTAAAACTGTAGATAAGTATAAAGTAAATGAAGCACTGAATAGTAAACAAACGCAACATGGCAATGGCTGTGTCAAAAGCGCGCGCAAAATGGTGGCGTTGGAATGACTCAAATTAAGTCAGTGTTTTAAATTTCACTTTGAAAATTAGTTTAACTACTTTCAAGCCTATTTATATTTATTTCTATGATTTAGAGACGTAAATGGTCAGATTAAGAAATAAAAAACATGCATGTTCCCTATCAAGAGCACTACGAATTTAGATAGATAGATAGGAAACTCTTTACTTTCACACTATAATATTACATTTAGAAGAGAGTACATAAAATGTGAGACGGAGTGTACAAAGGGCGCCCTTATTGCCAAAAGCAATCTCTTCCAGGCAATCTTAGGATGGATCGAAATGTATAGGAGAGACAGTGGTAGTTGTCGGTGCAATGAGTTTTCAATTAATTATTTGCTAATTAATATAACGAACTACATACATATATATCCACACATATACACACAACATAATAACATGTATATATATTCCTACATACACACATACATACACATACACGTACATACACATATGCATAAACATACATAAATATACACATATACCCAAGTAACAAATACTTGTACATACCAATACACATACATACCAAAATACATAACTAATACAAAATACATAATTTAGTATATTATATTCCGACATACATACAATCCATGAGATCACACTGTAAATTATTAGAAATTATTTCAACAAGAATTTTAATCGTGGGAATCCATGCTTTGTTATATTGTTTTTTATACTGTTACCTCATTTTCATAACCATGTGTTGCCATGTGAATGTTGCCATATATGGGCTTAAACAGTACCGCGCGTCGTATTACAGAAAATCAATGAAGTAAGTGGAAGAGCTACCCTTCGGCACGAATGGGTCGGCTCTACCGGAGTGATACCACGGCCTCAGAGAAAACGGTTGTGAAACAGTGCATGCGATATGTTTATTATTATTATTTTACCAATTCCTCCCTCCATTCCTGTCCCTATCCATCAAAGGTCAGCAACGCACTGTGACGCCTCTGTTGTTGCGCGTGTCCATGAGCGGCATTAACCGCTTACCATCAGGCGATACGTCTGTTCATTTGCCTCCTTTACCATAAAAAAGTAAGCGAGTACACCTTGACCGACGACCTGGTCTTCACACACTTGCTAATCAAGTAGTGTAACTTATTTTCACCTGGAAGCACCAGCTCTCAAATAAAAAAGAATCATCAAAATCGGTTCACCCATTCGAAAGTTCTGAGGTAACAAACATACAAAAATTATAGACGAATTGAAAACCTCCACCTTTTATGCAGTCGAGTGCTTAATACAATCATTTTTATTTATTTATTTATTCACAACTTCATGCACTTGTGTGCATCGGCGGACTTAATGCCCAGGGTATTCATGAGATCTAGTATGGTAGGTGCAGAGCGTTTAGTCAGTAATCGATACAATTTTTTTTAATTCAACTATTTTCTTTTTGAAATCGTGATAAACCTGTACCATATACTCTGTAAGAGAATTAATCGTGGTACTAGTTTCTCTTGTAAGTAAACCATTTCTGTATGTACTAGCAGCAATTTCCTCGGTAAAATTATATCCTACTCAGCGCTCCGCGGTGTCACCCTTGGTATAAAGATATGGCGCTAATTGTATCTTTATAAATTGTAGCCTATGTGTTATTGTTACGTATAAACTATATTGTTGTAAAGTTTGATTAAAATCCATTCATTAGTTTTTACGTGAAACGATGCACATGTCTATACATTCGATAGTGTTCTTTTATCGATTACGCTATGGGCTGAATTGCAGTTGTTCATGGACGGGACTCACTTTCCATCAGATAAGCTGTCCTATTCGCATGGGTGCTCTGTCATAAATAACAAAGAAATTAGAAATTAATAACAATGACATAAAAAAAGAAATTATTTAAGAATTTTCTTTTCTGTTCCTGTTATTCTGACATCTAGACCATTAAGACATCTCTGCAGTAAGACTGCCTCAATGGCGCAGTGGTGGCGAATGCGACTGCTGTACTAGAGCTTTCGGGTTTGATTCCCGAGTCGGACCAAATGTTTGTATGATCTGCAAATATTTGTTTCGGAGTTTGTGTGTTTTCTATGTATAATATGTATGTATTTACAAAACTAAAAGTATATAAGTATTAATATCAGTTGTCTAGTACCCATAGTACAAGTTCTGCTTAGTTTGGTAGTAGATGGCGTTGTCTGTTAAAATGTCTGAATGTCTGTCTGAATCTATCTATTTTCCTACATGCATCGACTACATCTACTGCCGTTGAAACTTTAATTTTTTGTACCTATTTCAACAGTCGAAAAAGTATACATTCCCAAGAAAAGTAAGTGATAATCTGATCAGCCATAAAAGAAGTCAAACAAAACCTTTTACAGTGTTACACATTCACCGACTCGAAAAAACTTAACAGTTCAGAAAAATGGTGCTGATAAATTCACATTTTTGCATGCATATTTTCTTTGCAGTAAAATTAAGTATTGCGCTTTGAAATTCTGCTTTATAGCACTTTTGTTATAGCGATCCTTAAAATACTTGGAGCGTTTGCATAGAGCTTTAAGCTCTAGTCGACTCCTTGCATGATATTTGATTTTAAATTTACTTTCGCTGTTTTATAAACATGTTTTTTTTCTTTCAACTCCCGAAATAGGAATATAAAGTGGTTTCAGTGGTCGCCACACCGCTTCCTACTGCGCCAAGTGTTGTGGGTTCAAATCCTACATGGGACAACACTTTGTGTGATCCATAAATTGTTGTTCAAAGTCTGGGTGTACTTTGTGTCCGTTTCATGTATGTTTGTAAAGATCCCCGTGACACAGGAATTTATATTCCTAATGCGGGAGTTGTCTTTTTAAAAGAAGAATTTCCATCAAGTGCCAACAATCAAGATATTTGTATTTTTTTTTTAATTATAACAACGTCTGTAGTTTATTTACAAACGTTGTTATAAATTATTTTTCAAACATTCGAAATAAAATCTTGAACTTCGATGGCCGATACTCAGTAAATCCAGTAGAACAAATAGCCAGGGTGTTTCCCTTATCTTATGTTACCAGGCCGCAGTCTCGACTTCGTTTATTGAAAAAATCTCCACTTAACCGTTAAATTGGGTGTCCCACTCCAATAACTTGTAGTGATCCTGTAAATTGCGTACAAATTTACGTTTTTTACCCCCATTTTATAGGTTAAAGGTAAAGTTTATTTGATATAACGAAGGGTGCGTAACAACAAATGTTACAAACAAGTAATATTCATATAAGTAAGTACGTTTATGTGGTGAGTGAGGATATCATTCATATATAGGATAGTGTTTTTAAATTAACACAATAAGCAGTGTTGTATCTTCGTGTTTAAGGAACTGTATGTTTGTACGTATCATTTCATTTCGTCCGGGGAGTGATGGATGAAAACCACATACCCAATTTATTTCCTTAAGTAAATGGGTAAATTATACCCTTAAGAACAAACTACGCAAGCTAGGTCAGCGTGATATAGGAAGTCACTACTACCTATTTAAGGACAGGCGTTTGTCTAGCTATGAATTACTAAAGGATGTTTCCTAAATTTGGAATTGATTTTGATTCACTATTTTGTGATTCAAAGTGTGGAGTGGTTGCGAGACCGGAGGCCCAATATTTTTTTACACAACGCCGTTTAATCTCTATCTAAGCATCTAAGCAGAGCCTGTGTTATGGGTACTAGACAACTGATATAAATACATATATACTTTTTTATTTTGTTAATACGTTCATAAGGTCACCTTTACTTCTGAATACCAGTGTCTATGATTCTATAAAATATTTTTAAGCTTACTCACGTTTACTGAAGACAATCTTTGCTGATATTAAACTGTTTCTTTTTCTATTTCAGGTAAACGTCTGAACTAATTAACTTTCAAGAACAGGAAAGAGTATAATTAATTAGTTTTCAAGTTAACTAAGTAGCGATACTTAACTGGTTTTATTTGCTAGAGAAGCAACCTCCTGCATACTTATGTAAATATTCATTTTTAGAAAAGAAATAGTCAATGGTAAGAAAAATATTAAGAGATTTTTTTGTATTACGGCTTGACTGTTTTAAAGCTTCTTTGGTTTGTAACGAAGAATGTTTTGAATATCAGCCAATGATATTGGGAGTTTTTTAAATAAATGCATATTCATAATTGTTTATAAATGTCTTGTACAAAAGTTTAAAGCTACATAATATTACTTGCGATAATACTAACTTGTGTATGCCGAAAAACCATTTGATGAGAATTTGAACAATGCAAAAATATCTTAATCCCGAGTATTAATATAATATAAGCCCTACCCAGAAATATATTGATAAAAAAGATAATTTGAATAGAACTTACTCAAACCTAATAACATTAATAAATAAAAAAAACTCCAATACAAAAACAAACAAATAAATCCTGTTCTGAATTTCATAAGGTCGATACAACTTCTCGAAGTTTCCTTGTCAAATAATGAAGCAATGACATCTCCAATCCGAAGAAACACTTAATACGAAACGATTATAGCCACTAACTTCCGAAACTTCCGAAACTTTCCGAATTTTCTTTTCAGCAAAAATATTTTTCCAAAGCGAGCTAAGGGAAAAAGTTTTTCCGCTAAGGAAAAAGACATATATGTCAAGATGGGGATTTGGAAATAAGCATTCGTCATTGTACTTTGATAAGGGTACCCGGAGATTTGGGCTATAAATCGTCACGGTGTGAGTGCGACAAGCTTTTTACTGATATCATTGAAAATAGTTTCGGCAGAATTGACTTGAATACGTATGAGAAATATTGACATTTAAAAGTATTGGCTTTTTCAACAATCGGTGACGCTTGCGTATATAGCCTTAGATTTTTTAAGAGAAACCTTCTTTAGGCGCGTTGAGCACTTTTGGGTGAACGAAAATCATGGAACTCGCGTCATCGTCACCGAACGCCGTCCATTAGCTATTTTTTTTCGCCGTGGGAGTCACGAATAGGTTGGCTCGACCTTATTAATACCACGTCCTCACAGAAAATTAATGTGAAACAGCGCTTACGCTGTGTTTTATCGAATGAATGAGGATACTAGAAGCCCATACCCGTCCCCCTAACCCCCTCCCCATCATCCAAAGTCCGGCATCGAACTTTTGACGCTTGTGGTGCTGCAGGTGGCCATGGTTGGCGGTAACCGCTTATCATCAAGCGTACATCCGCTCGTTTGCCTACTCCATAAAAAAGAAAACCTTTTATCGCTCATTTTGTTTATAAAGGAAAGAGGTTCATTTCAAGTGAGCTCAAACAACTTTTTGTTTATAGTTTTGAGTTTTCACTTCTGTTGGCAGTGTTCATGATGATAAATGATAAATTGTGAACATGGTTTGTTTATGACACAGCATTGTATGTGAAACGTGTGTACGCATATCTTTCAGGTATGTAAATTTTTATGATGTAAACACATAAAAAACAAGTAAATCATATAAAAACAAATCTGCCATGAGCGATTCGGACTCGCGCTGTAAGGGTTCTGTGACATTTTACATTTCAATCATCCCCAATTGCGTTATGAATACGTTTAATGTATGGGAGCCCCTCTGAAATATTTTTTTTATTTTGTTTTTTTAGTATTTGTTATTATAGCGGCAACAGAAAGACATCTCTGAAAATTTCGACTATTTAACTATAACGGATCATGAGATACAGCCTGAAGACAGGCGGACGGACAGATGAACAGACGGACAACGAAGTCTTAGTAATAGAGCCCAGTTTTACCTTTTGGGTACGGAACCCTAAAAATAATGTACCTGTTTTTGGAGATCTTTTGTCAGTTTTTTGTTTGACATGTCCGAGAGATTCATTGTGGGCTTAAATTCATTCCTATCGAAGGAAAGGTTTATGTTTAGCAGTGTACTGTTGAAACTGTTGATAAATGAAAATATGGGTTTTATTCCCATTCTAGACAAAAAATTGTGCGATGAGCAACGATTGTTTTGTGTCGAATTCCACAAAAAACACACTACAGTGCTATCTACCGAAGATACGTTGAACTATGAAGTAACGAAGGAAACGAAAAAACTGCCAATCCTGAATCGCGCAATAAATGTTCTTGCGCCGATTAGTGTATACACAACATTCCGGCGTCAACCGTGGGGCAAGGACCCGCCAGAATTGATCACCTTGTTAGAGGATCCTCCCTTTTGTTGGAGGGACATGACATTCGTTCCTCCACAGTTTTATATCTGGTGTGAACTAGCTGATCCGACAAACTTCGTACCGTCATTTCTTATATTATTTTTTAAAATTTCCATTTAATTTGATTTTATCATTTGTGCCCGCTACAGTTAATACATCGTGAACTAAAAAAAAATACTTCCAGTTTTCTATAATTTTCGTAAGAACAAACCTTGTCCTGAATATAGCAAACACTTAAAAAAATAATTATCCAATTTGGTGCAGTCGATCGGAAGTTCTGCGCGTACATACATTTCAGTGACTCATTTTTATTTATATAGATGTGCATGTATTTGGAAATATTTAATAATGTTTATTTAGAAATAAATGTGCCTGATTGATGGGAATGGGGTCACTCACAATTACCTGGATATTAACAATTTATTGCTGGATCTAAGCCTTTTACTTAGAAAAGAGATTTACCTAAGTAAGTTTAAAACCATTACAGTTATAGGCGCCGGCACGTACTTGACCAGATTTCGGGGTAGTGGGGGTAAGTTTGCGCATAATATTAGTGCAATAAATAAAATCGAAGTGTAGTCGATTCCAATCGATTCAAATCAAAAAAGTCCAATGGCAATCCCCGCGTCCCTCAATTAACCAAAAGGAGCTGGAAAACGACTCCTACGCATCTAACGAATCGGGCCAAGTTACGTGTCGGTCTCCGGAGATAATGTACGTATGTACTTATGTATACGTATATATATGTATAACTTTCCCAGTAGTAGTATCCTTAGGAAATAACTGTGAAAATGTTTTTCCCTGTAACTTGTATCATTATAGGTAAAATTTTCATATTACAGACAGCAAGAGTAAACATTATGTAAGATTTAAGATCATAAATTATTTTGATCTCTTTCAGACAACCTTGAATAGAAAGAGCCAGTATTTATATGTCTTTGATTCCAATCTTTATGATAACCTTCATTTGTCATTGGTATATTTATAATTCGAATAAAAGTTATACGTAAGTAGCTGACCCGGCGAATTTCGTAACGCCGTATTCATTTTCGTCAAAAATTTCTGAATTACCGAAAAACTCATTTTAGAAAGCACGTATTAAGTTCCAGCAGCGACCAATCGGAATAAGAAAATATAACACCTCGGGTTTTTTTTTCTATACAATCTTTGTGCGGAAATCCCCGCGGGTACCATCGAATGGTGGTAATAAATGTTCAGACTATATGTTCAGACATGCTAACACACTACGCCATCTAATCCCAAACTAAGCAGGGCTTGTACTATAGGTACTAGACAACCGATATTAGTACTTGTATATTTTTTTGTAAATACAAATATATTATACATAGAAAACACCCAAACTCCGAAACAAATATTTGCAGATCATACAAACATTTAGTCAGACTCAGGAATCGAACTCGAGACCTCTTGCACAGCAGTCGCTTTCGCTACCACTGTGTCACAGAGGCAGTCTAAATAACAAATACTGCAGTCGATCGAAAATTGTATGCTTCCATAAGTTTTTGCGATTCATTTTTATATATATAGATATATAAACCAATCACCGTCCACTGCTGAATGAAGGAACGATTATACTAATATTGGGCAGGCCGCTTCATCCGCTGCCGGACACTTTCTTCAAATCGTCGGTCCATCGTGCTTAGTTTATTGTGCTATATATCAAGTAGACCGTAACTTATTACCTGACTGCCACAAGGAGAGTAATGTTTTTCGAGTGTATGTACCTATGTATATTTGTTTGGCACGCTGCGTAGCCTAAACCGCTTGATGAATTTTGGCTTGGGTAGTGTCGTTAGATTACTTTTAATTGTCACAGTGATACTATAGAAAATGATGAAAATAAGAGTGCCTATATACTGTCACGGATTTGGGCAGTTCTTTTAAATATTTGTTTCTTAAATTTGCTCATCCAAATCTTTTGCTCAAATAAGGTAGGAGTCAGTGCCGGCACAGCCACTCTGATCAAACTTTCACAGCATAAATACAAGAAATAATCGAAGTTCTGTAGATAGTCGGTTATATATTGAACTTTTTAGTGAGAAAACTAAAAGTAATATAAGTAATTTTCCTGTGTGAAGTACGATTTACGATAACCTACGGCGCGTTGTGACAATGCGCAATTCGCAACAATATCGTGACGTTTCAAAACTTTATGGGTTGAAAGAGTTTAAACTTTCTTTAAATTTATAGAATTTCACTTTGACCACTTTCCAATCGTATGAAGGTTTATTATAAAGCTTTTTGCGGTCAATTAAGCAAATAATATGTATGTTAGTAGCATAAGTCTAAATTAACCTTCACCCAACAACTTTCTAAATGTATTTATTTGAACTTAATTTTATGTCAACTATTACTAAACAATTTTAAGGACAGCCAGCCAGGTGTTTCGAAACATATTTATTTTATTTTCTTAAAAAGGACTCTCGCAATACGAACGTATCCTGTATCCCGGAGGACTTTACAAACATAAAACGGACACAATATGAGTCAAAACACTAATTTCTGAATAGTAAAAAGTGTTGTTCAATGTCATGTTTTGAACTAGCCGCAGTAGAAAACAGCTCGGCGACCGCTTAAACCACTCCGCCATTCGTGCATACAAATCAACATCTCTCATCAATATCCAATATTTCAGGTGATATGCGATTCTGACCTCTTCTTTTTGTGGAATATGAGTCAAACAAGAGTGGTTGGCTGTCCACGGCTGTGCGCTTTTCAAGAATCTTTCTGCCACGCAAAACAAAACTCAAGTGGTTCTTCTCGTAGACCAAAGCTAGGGTCTCGGGGTAACTTTTCCAGGTCTATAGCCTGTTTAAGTGATGTTCCACACCACCTGTAACTACAGGTGGGTCATTGGGTTAAGCCCTAAAGGGCCTCTTGTGGAATGAACTGTCCCTGCAGTATTCCCGGACCAATACGACCTTCAAACCTTCAAGAAAAGAGCGTACTCCTTCTTAAAAGGCCGGCATCGTATTGTGACGTCTCTAGTGTTGCGGGTGTCCATGGACGGCGGTTATCACTTACCGGCGGTTTCCTGTGAGGCCGTGGTATCACTCCGGTCGAGCTGGCCCATGTATGCCGAAACGTGGCTCTCCCACCGGCTTACTTTATCATACGAATAATATTCAATGTTATGTAAAAAAAATCAAGAAAGCTTCCTACAACTTTTAAACTCCCAACAAAAACACTAGTATTAAATAAATCCATTTAAAAACAAAAACAACAACCCATAATGTCCCACTGCTGGGCTCGGGTCTCCTCTCAGGAGAGGGTTAAGGCCATACGTCCCCACGCTGGCCAAGTGCGGGTTGGGGACTGGCAAGAATACTTGTGGCTGCGTAAATCTTGCCGTTGGATGTTTTCAAGCCGCCCGAAGGCCTCCAACTAAGCTTCACGACTGTTATCGTATGATAAGAACCGGGACCGACTGCTTAACGTGACCTTCGAATCACGGAGACGCTCATGGTAACATGCCACCAGCGGTCACCCATCCAGGTACTGACCGCGCCATCGTTGCTTACCCTCGATGATTGTGTCTAATCACCGAGTGCAACTGGGCTATGAGCGCCTCTAAATCCATTTAATAAAATAATAAAACTGTCTGTCTGTGTGCCTACAGCTTTATACTGTCGCAGACGGTTCAACCAAGTAATCCTGTAGTATTATTTGTGACAATATAACGTATTTATAGAAGGGTATATTAAGCTAGCAAAATATGAAGGTATCAGGGTAGAATTTATTGAGTCCCGGCTACCCTTATTGGGTAATACTGAAAGTCATTCCGAGTCATTTATCTCTTTTACTTCTATAAAGATATATGTGTATTTGTGACTAGAAAATGGTGGAAGGAAGTTTTCTTATACCTTGTTTTATTTACTGTCGTGAATATTCTTTTTGGTAAGTTTTGTTTTTGAGGAAGGTCAGGGACTATTGAATTCCTTGCTCTACTTGTACGTTTGTGTTTACACTAATTTGGGGATATCTAGCCTACTGTATACTCGAGCTTGAAAATATCTTTTATTAGATTCAAGCCAATCAAAAAGAATGTCGTTTGGCATAATCATCATCACCAACAACCCATAATGTACGACTGCTGGGCACGGGTCTTCTCTCAGGAGAGGGTAATAAGCATAATACCAAACGTTTATAATTTCTATTTGAGTTAATTGTCTCTTTAAATTTCTTGATTCTTTTTCCTCACCTATGATACACCATTTTAAGAAGCGATTAATTTAAAAAGTTTTTTAAAATACAAGCTTTAATTACTGTTTAATAAAAACAATAACTTTAAGCCCTTTCGTTTGATACATACATTGGGTGGGTTTTTCAGAAACATGTAAGCCGCCATTTTGGATTTATGATAATACTGTTTATATATAATTGCATTGTCATCAAAACTAAAGGTATATTTTAAATTTTAGCTCATTCAGATATCGGGAAGTGGATCAAATTTAACTTGCAAGATTTGATTACAGACAAACATCGGGACAGGTGAAACTAAATAAAAGCTTGTATTAAAAATGGAAGCGTTGGAATGTTTTTCCCAAATTTTCGCTACATTTTTTATTGTTACTCTGCTCTTTTTGTTCATAGCGTGATGATATATAGCCTATAGGCTATAGGCTTCCTCGATAACTGGACTATCTAAAATCTAAAGAATAGTTCAAATAGGACCACCACTCCCTGAGATTAGCGCCTTAAGAATAATGTTGTTGAGCGCTATGTAATATTTAGTATAGATTGATAGGCCGATGGGATGTTGATCTAGAGGTAAAAGACCTGATTTCTAAACCCGATGGTGTGAGTTCGAATTCCAGGCAGGGCAAATATCATGTGAAAAATACGGTAATTTGTTGTGTGTCTGTATGTTTATCAGTAATTTGGTTACCGTAGCACAGGCTTGGACTAGTTTGAGATCCGACTGCATCAATATCAGCCGTATTTGTTAAATTTAGGATTTTTTCGAATATATATTTTTTTATTTTGATGTACCCCGTGTCACTCTCACGACTAAGACGAATCTATTTACACCACTCACATAAAAATACGACAAGCCGTTTAGGCTCTAGGGCGTGCCAAAAAAATATACATATATACACTTAAAAATATAACCCTCCTTCTTTCGCAGTCGAGTAAGCTACTGATGTTATTTCCTCCGAAATATTATAAATAAAAGATCATCTCTTTCGTGCACATAGACCCCATATAGGGAGAAAGTCCCCCTTTGCTCTATCAGTCAAAACACACTTAGTAAAATGGGCATCCGATTAAATATTAATACCATGAATAGCTCACGCTACCCGCATCTGCCGCCATATTGTGTAGTACTTATAAGTACAATGGCTTATAGACCTTAATAGCATTATGGCTCTCATCTTTGTATAAGTATTTATCACTAGTAGCTGAACCAGTGTTACCCGCAGTTGTTGCCTGCCTAAGCTACTCTTTATAATCATCAACTGCCTGCCAGGGGAAATTCCCTCAACATCGGTCCACCCATCCAGAGAATACTCAGATTAAACAGATGGTTAATATGCATTTAATGAAAAGCTGTTATTATGAAATCACAAACAAACGATATAGATAGATTTATTTGTAAGGGTGGGGAAGGGAGACTATAAATAATACTATCCGCATAAGCATGTCGATAGATTGTATTAATTAAATACAAAAATGATTAAATAAATCGGACACAATAATTTAAAGAAACGAAAAGAAGTTGACAACTGCTAGGTCGTATATCTCAGACTATATCTCATACTCAATAATGGGAGGAAATTTTTTGCCGCTTCAAGTAGCACAACTTGTCTGACTAATGACTTAAATACTTGGATTATGGGAACACCAGCGATTACATAAACCATTCTGTTTACAAGACATTATAGCATTAATTATGAAGGTCTCGGTAATTTGTAGTTCTTATCACTATTTATCTTTTATACGCTTCCTAAATGACGTAATAATTAGTATACTTTGCCATGGAAACTGTTCGAGTGTGAGAGTGTACCTAGAATAAGTGTATGTATTTAGTAACTACAAGTTGTTGCCCAGTTGTCGTAATTTACCATGGGGGAGCCATGCTTCGGCATGAATGGGCCGGTTCGACCGGAGTGATACCACGGCCTCACAGANTTGAAGGTTTATTATAAAGCTTTTTGCGGTCAATTAAGCAAATAATATGTATGTCAGTAGCATAAGTCTAAATTAACCTTCACCCAACAACTTTCTAAATGTATTTGAACTTAATTTTATTTCAAGTATTACTAAACAATTTTAAGGACAGCCAGCCAGGTGTTTCGAAACATATTTATTTTATTTTCTTAAAAAGGACTCTCGCAATACGAACGTATCCTGTATCCCGGAGGACTTTACAAACATAAAACGGACACAATATGAGTCAAAACACTAATTTCTGAATAGTAAAAAGTGTTGTTCAATATCATGTTTTGAACTCGCCGCAGAATAATATAATTTTATTATTAAATTTTAAATTTTAGCTCAATCAGATATCGGGAAGTGGATCAAATTTAACTTGCAAGATTTGATTACAGACAAACATCGGGACAGGTGAAACTAAATAAAAGCTTGTATTAAAAATGGAAGCGTTGGAATGTTTTTCCCAAATTTTCGCTACATTTTTTATTGTTACTCTGCTCTTTTTGTTCATAGCGTAATGATATATAGCCTATAGCCTTCCTCGATAACTGGACTATCTAAAACATAAAGAATAGTTCAAATAGGACCACCACTCTCTGAGATTAGCGCTTTAAGAATAATGTGGTTGAGCGCTTTATATATTTAGTATAGATTGATGGGCCGATGGGATGTTAATCTAGAGGTAACAGACCTGATTTCTAAGCCCGATGGTGTGAGTTCGAATTCCAGGCAGGGCTTTTATGTGAAAAGTACGATAATTTGTTATGTGTCTGTATATTTATCAGCAATTTGGTTACCGTAGCACAGGCTTGGACTAGTTTGAGATCCGACAGCCGTGTGTCCGAAAGCTTTGACTAGTTTGAGATCCAACTCCAACATCCATCCAACAACATCAATATCAGCCGTATTTGTTAAATTCAGGATTTTTTCGAATATAATTTTTTTTATTATGATGTACCCCGTGTCACTCTCACGACTAAAACGAATCTATTTACACCACTCACATAAAAATACGACAAGCCATTTAGGCTCTAGGGCGTGCCAAAGAAATATTCATATATATACACTCAAAAAACATAACCCTCCTTCTTTCGCGGTCGAGTAAACTACTGATGTTATTTCCTCCGAAATATTATAAATAAAAGATCATCTCTTTCGTGCACATAGACCCCATATAGGGAGAAAGTCCCCCTTTGCTCTATCAGTCAAAACACACTTAGTAAAATGGGCATCCGATTAAATATTAATACCATGAATAGCTCACGCTACCCGCATCTGCCGCCATATTGTGTAGTACTTATAAGTACAATGGCTTATAGACCTTAATAGCATTATGGCTCTCATCTTTGTATAAGTATTTATCACTAGTAGCTGAGCCAGTGTTACCCGCAGTTGTTGCCTGCCTAAGCTACTCTTTATAATCATCAACTGCCTGCCAGGGGAAATTCCCTCAACATCGGTCCACCCATCCAGAGAATACTCAGATTAAACAGATGGTTAATATGCATTTAATGAAAAGCTGTTATTATGAAATCACAAACAAACGATATAAATAGATTTATTTGTAAGGGTGGGGAAGGGAGACTATAAATAATACTATCCGCATAAGCATGTCGATAGATTGTATTAATTAAATACAAAAATGCTTGCACGTACTTGACCAGATTTCGGGGTAGTGGGGGTAAGTATGCGCATAATATTAGTGCAATAAATAAAATCGAAGTGTAGTCGATTCCAATCGATTCAAATCAAAAAAGTCCAATGGCAATCCCCACGTCCCTCAATTAACCAAAAGGAGCTGGAAAACGACTCCTACGCATCTAACGAATCGGGCCAAGTTACGTGTCGGTCTCCGGAGATAATGTACGTATGTACTTATGTATACGTATATATATGTATAACTTTCCCAGTAGTAGTATCCTTAGGAAATAACTGTGAAAATGTTTTTCCCTGTAACTTGNTAGATTTATTTGTAAGGGTGGGGAAGGGAGACTATAAATAATACTATCCGCATAAGCATGTCGATAGATTGTATTAATTAAATACAAAAATGATTAAATAAATCGGACACAATAATTTAAAGAAACGAAAAGAAGTTGACAACTGCTAGGTCGTATATCTCAGACTATATCTCATACTCAATAATGGGAGGAAATTTTTTGCCGCTTCAAGTAGCACAACTTGTCTGACTAATGACTTAAATACTTGGATTATGGGAACACCAGCGATTACATAAACCATTCTGTTTACAAGACATTATAGCATTAATTATGAAGGTCTCGGTAATTTGTAGTTCTTATCACTATTTATCTTTTATACGCTTCCTAAATGACGTAATAATTAGTATACTTTGCCATGGAAACTGTTCGAGTGTGAGAGTGTACCTAGAATAAGTGTATGTATTTAGTAACTACAAGTTGTTGCCCAGTTGTCGTAATTTACCATGGGGGAGCCATGCTTCGGCATGAATGGGCCGGTTCGACCGGAGTGATACCACGGCCTCACAGAAAACCGATTTGAAACAGCGCTTGTGCTGTGTTTCACCGAGTGAGTGAAGATCCCGGATGCCCATTTTTTACATTTCCAAATCCCTTGGGGGAGATCGGGTCAAGGCGCAAGCCGCCTCGGTCAACACGGTGCGGTAACCGCGTATAGCTCTGATCACCAATACCCTCTGAGGACGCCAGAGTCGTGCCTTATTCTGGGCGGTAAAATCCGCCACCCACACCGGTGCACCATAAAGCGTCATTGACCGGACAACCCCCGTGTAGAACTGTCTTGTTGCGACACTGGCTCCACCCAAATTGGGCAAAAAACGCCCGGGGGCTGAGGCAACGTCAACCAGCTTCGGAGCAAGCTGTCGAACGTTCTCATCGAAGAGCCACCTACCGTCGAGGATCAGGTCCAGTTACTGGCCCTCCATCTTATTCAGCACAATGCCTAATTGCGCCCAACCAAGAAAGAAACACCCCTGGTGGTCAGGCTTGCCTCGTGGAAGTTCACCCCTCGGGCCGTGACGAAAATGTCATGGGCGTAACAAATTACGCCCAGTCCAGTGGGAAGACGACTTCGAAGAACTCAATTATATCCTACGTTCCACAGGAGTGGTTCAAGGACAGATCTCTGCCGAACGCCACACGACTTGGGTCGCTGTCTCGGTCCTCGTACATGACGATACGCTCCTTTAAATAGTCTGCCACCAGTCGTCTTAGGTACTCTGGCACCCAATAATAGTGGAGTGACTATTAAATGCATTAGCGATGTCCAACGACAGCGCCAATAGTACGCCGCCACAGCCTCTCCGGTCCCGGCCCTAAGGCGCGGTATACCGGAAGCCCATACCCCCAACCCCTCCCTCCATCCCCCTCTCCATCCCCTATAGGCCGGCACTTGTGTCGCTTCTGGTTGCGGGTGTCCATGAACAGCGGTAATCGCTCACCATCAGTTGATATGTACAAACGTTTGACATCAATAAAATATTTTTTTTTTAGCTTTTGCCCTCTTCCTCTCTATAAACTTTAGCTATGTCAAAAGTCATACTCCTCCATTCGCATAATTTTCGTAAAAAGGGATACAAAGACTTTGGTTACGAAATAATATATAGCTGTGGTCTCAAAAGTGGTCTCTTCTATGTTGACAAGGCCAGCAACACGCTGTTGAGGGAGTTTTTCAATAGTATCTGTATTCAAGGCAAAAATCTCCTTTTATCGGAGAAGCAGTGGTAATTAAAAAGATATGTGAGCAACCGTATTATATTTGTAACAATATACTTTTTTGGTTCGAAAACCATTAGTTCTGTCTTCGATAATAAATGGACTACCGCAACAATGTCAATGAGTTCTACTAATACTTTCTACCAGGCAGAGTAGAAACATTTTAGTAGCTAGTACTTAAAAAACCTTATCCAGCAGTGGTCGGACAATCGCCCTTCGGGCTCCCTTTACTCCCAAACCATAAAAAATACCAAACCATAAAAAACAGCTCAAAAATTTCCCCAATAAACCATCGTATCAGCTTAAATCTCCTTTCAATTAAAAACCCCACAATGGATTTAGTCTCAATTCTATAGGAGCTGCAAATTCTCATGGGCTTACCGTTTTTAACAGCCCCTGTTCTTGCCACAGGGATTAGCAGCCTTCTAAAACAAACAATCTTTAAATTTCGGGTTTCTGGAAAACAATTCGCCGCCGTTTAGAAATAGGTTTCGCCGTTTTTTAATATAATCACTTTATTATACGGTAGGCCTCTTGTCTCGAAGATTAATGTCGGTACTTACGGCGAACAGTTTTCAATTATTACAACGAGGAACGTGAAGTAGTAAAAAATGTATTTCGCCAAATAAATCATAGCTTAAAATAAAGAATATATCTATAACATATACCTATTATAATATTTAGTTTGAAGATGTGTTTATTTAGCAATATATAAGTATGTTTTAGTAGCTAGTTTGTGATTAAATGGACGTGTGTGAGGTTATGATGGGCCAGCTCGATCGCAGCATGATTTAATCGTATAATAATTTTTGACTTGCAACATTTCCGAACCGATACGAATTCCAAACCTTCAGGAAAAGTTTGTACTCCTACCTAAGTACACTATCTGGCGAGTCTCAGGCGTCCACAGCAGTCTGTGAACTCGCCAGATAGTGTACTACTAAAGTCAATAGACTATCTCACTTGTCACAGATACAGAAAATGCAAGTATTTTTTGGACTTTTTAGTTATTGAAGTGAAAATTCTTTAGGCGCATGAGGGTAAAATTTTTACAAATGGAACGTCACGCAAGTATGCAACGGAAGTATCGAAAAAGAGAGAGAGAGCGATCGAGACTGATTGAGATAGAGTAAGACAGGGCGAACGTAGCATGAAGCAACTAGCGATGGAGTGAGAGTAGGGAGCAAGCAAGTGAGAAAGATCGAGAGAAAAAGTGAGATAGAGCGATTGTCTTATCACGCACAGTGCCAAAATATAGACAAGACTGATAAATTAGTTCGCCAAAGAAGTTTCACTTCTGACATGTGTACTTTTTACGCACGCACTTTTTTTTAATTCACTTTACAGGAACGATACCTTAAATTTTATTTTTACTAAGATACTTCAGGAAAAAACAATAAGGTGAATCTAGACTGGTTGAAAGCAGTATTCTATAGCGTGCTTTATGCGAGTTTATTTCCATAACAAGGAGGCTAAAAGCATACCACTTCATCCACGAACTTTGTCGTTACGGCTACATTTGCTCCGTCCTTTGAGAGTACCCGATCAAATTGTAACATATTTTACGGATCGTTCTGAACAAAAAAGTCGGAATATCTTGCATTAAAGAGATGGATGAAAAACCAAATTACGTTCACTTTCAAAGCGTCAACCGTATTACGGGCCTGCTTATTTTTGGCTTCGAAATTAGCGTTAAATTAACCTTAAACATGCATACACTTACTTTTGAGTCAGCAAAGGCGTAGAGAAAGGTCTATTGGCTGTCCATATTTTGTCACGATATACTTCAATGTAATATTATATTTATTATACTTTCTTCTTCCTATGGCGCATCTTCACTAACGGAATTTGCCGTCAGCTCTGGTTTCGTAATGCTATTAGTATTACTATACTCATTACACTGTAATAACTAAAATTCATTCGAAAAAACGTTCATTTCATTCACAAATATTCGATTAATCGTTGTCGATTAGTCGAAGAAAATGCTTTCGCAATAAACTTCATTCGAAGTTACGTTCCGTCGACTTTGTAATAACATTTGTAACATATTGATCTCGAAGTAAAATTACTCGATGCGTCAACTGCATACTCTTCTTTTCTTTCTTTTATCATATGATACAGTTCTTCTACGCTGGAGAATTTCTTCGCCTTTCAACGTGGCGTTTACCAGATATTTTTCCCATCAAAATCACACCAATATGGTGGTACTGTGGGTGCCGGAAAATGTGACCCAGGTAGCCGACTTTACGCAGAAGTACCTCAGAAGATTTGTCGTATGAAGAGTTCGCATTTATAAGAAACCCAATATAATTTAAAGGTGAACTTTAAAATATAAATTAATAAAATACTGTGTTTAATGAATCGTTGCAGTCTATCGCGATATAGATAATATGAATGCCCAGATAGAGAGTTGTAAAAAGATAGATGGTTGACTACTAAGTTACTTCACCGACTGAATCAACGGTATTACTATAAATGCTCAATTTGCTCGCACAATGGCTTAGTAAAATAATAGTTTTGTAAGGCGGCTTTTTCTATAGACATATACCTAAATGAAAAAAAAATTCAATAAATCATTGGACTAAAAATTTTATTACAATTTTAACATTTATTGAACTTCATGTCAAAGCTTCGTCAAATCAAATCAAATCATTTATTTGCATCGAATGTCTGTAGTTACTTGAATAAGGTCGTCGAAAGCTTCCATTTGACAGTCATAAGGACTGCCGATAGAAGTGAAAACTTTTAACTTACAATGTAATGTAATGTGTAAAATTAGAAGTTTCATAATGTTTAAATTAAAATTATCAAAATCAAACATTAGCATGTCGGTGACGCAAACCCATATCATTTTCTCCTACCAAAAAGTGCTTAACAAGAAGTATTCACTTCAAAATTAAAATGGCGTAGGTACAAGTTCGATCTCCCTTAGCAATTATATGTATAAAACTTATGATTTATTTGTTTGTTTCAGGTATATTACATAAACATCACCTATAATAAATCTACTGGATTAACTTGAAGCAAAATAAATTGAAGGTAAAACTCTGAACTTTTTACCGAATATATTCCTTGAGTCCGTACGTACAAGAAAACAAACGAAATTGGTAATAAAATAATCTCATATCATTTATATGGTATGAAATTCATTTTTCATTTCAATTGAACTAGTTTAGAAACAAATATGTCTCATTATAATTCTAATTTTAACTGTGTTTTATGTAAGTATTTCATTACTTAGGTACCCAAAACAGTGCGAAACTTCTGGACTTCTTTAATACACTTCGGAGCATAAAACTACTGTAATGATGGGAAAAGTATGAGTTATCATATGGGACTATAGAAGAATTTTAGCTCCAATTTTTCTTTAAAACTTAAAAAAATGTTGAAAAATCCACCAAAACGAAGATCTCTAACTCTATGGCCACACTCTAAGGCAGAGTAGATAATAGTTTCATTTGTATTCGGCACGGAATCGCTGGATCCGGCGCGCTCCCGGGAAATGACCGATGTCCCGGGATAGATAACGTGGGTACCTCACATCATAAACCATAGGAAAGTCGCACTTTCTCACATATTCATTGCCACAATTGGGGTCTGGGCTTATCTCAGGAATGATAGATTGTATTTCAGTCATTGTATACTATTATATAATTATGTGACTATTTTATGAACTGATTGACTTCATCTACGTCTCTTAAAAAAGGGGTAAATTATGAGCGTATTTGCGCTTTTTTATTTATAATCGGCTCTCATTTGTAGTAACATGATTTAAAGCCATCCTTCTTAAAACAAGGCTCTTCAGCACTGTTTTATTTTCATAATTCTTCTTCTTTTGACGAGTCTTCACTTCTAAAGTCTTTGAGTCTTCACTTCTAAAGTCTTCGAGTCTTTGATTCTTCATCGTGATGAATTTAATAATTAAAAATATAAAGAAATGTGGATGAGATGAAATTGGGACCGTCTTTCGAAAAAACGAAAAGCGGTCCTTTAAATAATTCAATTATTCATAAAATGTATGTTTTACAAACAACTAAACGTAAATATCCACTTCATAATGTGGTCAAACACTAGTAACAAAAATAGTTTTTTTCAACTAAAAGTAAATATGACAAAGTTCATCGCCACAGCAATACAAAATTTTTTTCGTAAGATAAAACTCAAATTTTGAACCCCAATGCTAATTCTTGCTGAATCCCTTAGTCAAATAAATTGCTGCGATAAAAAAGTGACATATGTTTGTTCTTTAGGAGTAATCCTGTTCTATATTGTCTATTATGTAGCTAAAAGCTTGATATTCAGTACCGGGACTTTACGGCGGGAGTTCCTACAACCAAAAATACACCTTAGGCTCTAACTTTAAAGTTGACATTTAAAAATACATATCCTCTCGAAATGTGGCGGTCAGCGTCCTTCAGTAAAAACATTTTTGTTTTACGCAATTTACATTGGACATTTAATTTGGCCATTTTACCAGGATTTACCCGTATGGTCGTAATCGGTGTCATTTGTTAACGGTATTGTGTTTTTGGGGATCTTAATAAGATTCTCTATGGTATGTGATTTTTGTCCGTAATCTGGTATTCGTAATATACGAATGGTTGTAAGCTATTACTATGGCTTTTAATAATATGTTGTTGTTTAGAAAATGTAGATAGGTAGCTGTATTATTTTGACATGCACATAATATAAACATTCTTTTAACGCAAATTAGGCAGGGCCCATGCTTTTTTTAAACAGTGCTACTAATAAACACTCTTGTATATTCTCAATACCTGTATCTAGTTCCAATACACGGTTAAATAGATATTTATTATTCGTAAAGGGTTAAAAAAATCAATGAATGATTTTATGAAAATTGTATTATCAAAATAAGAAACACGAAATATAAGCAGGAGAGCGATTATAAACACATAAAAAATACGTGTCTTCAATTACGTTTAAATTCTATAAATATCAGCATCATTAGGCCTCCAGTCTCGTACTCACCAACGAAACATGACAGCACGAACGATGTCATTTTACGTTGATACGAGAGTAGTATCGCCCCGGTCAAGCCGCCCCGTTCATGCTGAAATCAACGTGGCTCTACAACCTTGGTCCGGCCTACAAGACCGGGATGTTTGACTTTCTTTGGGCAGGCCTTTGTTTAACATCGGTCGGCGAGAAGAAGCTGACATTAAACCAATAATTCGGGAACCCATCTGTATTACTCTATTTACAAAAGAGTATATAACCTAATTGCTAAAACCACAATTAACCTGCCATAATTTTTCTATGTATAATATGTATGTATTTACAAAAAAAAGGATATAAGTATTAATATCAGTTATCTAGTACCCATAGTACAAGCTCTGCTTAGTTTGGGACTAGATGGCGTTGTGTGTTAAAATGACTGAACATATTTATTTATTTTATTTTATATTTGTATAGACTGTCATTATACATACTTATTGTCTAAAGCTTATAGTAAAAGGGTATTTATACCGGTTACCGTTTATCACACGAAGAACCTTGACCTATCAGCTAGTAACTAGTAAAGTAAGAATAAAACATGATGCAGCACAATAAAATCTATTTAATGGCACCGACACAAGGGCAGGGGTGACACGAGGATAAGGGTCATAAGGGTTATGACCCCACCTGGGTTGGGTCTAGCTTGTTAATAATCGATTTGGAGATTGTCTTAAGTCCTGCCTACACAAAAAGTACCCCTAAGTTCTTAATTTGAATGCTGAATTCATCCCTAGATTAACTAACATAAATGCAAATGTTAGTTTGTTACTTCGTAACGCTTTTACAAGTTAACCGAATTAATGGAATTGGGCATGACGATACTTTCGTTATAAGGGAAGTACGTAAGATAGATAGATAGAAAACTTTTTATTTGCACACTTTAATATTACAGTTAGAAGAGAGTAATAAAATGTGAGACGGAGTGTACAAACGGCAGCCTTATTACCTAAAGCTACTTTTCACCGCGATAATTGACAGACAAAGACGGAAATATGTATAAGACATTTATATTATTTTTTTAAATGTTGACTTTAACACTCTCCCACGCGAAAATGTCGTCCTGTGTATGTCCATCATGTAAATTAAGGCCTAAAGCGATATATGTGATGCGGTTTAAAAAAAAGTTTAAAAATACTGTCACGTTTTGTGTTTAGTAGACACTTAAAATTAACGGTTATGGGACGGGGAGATTTATTTTTATGTGTGGTGACAGTTTTTATGCTCTGTATCCTCGTAATGCAACATTGTTGATGGGTAAACTCGGAACTTCGCCATGAGTTTTGAACTCGGCGAAGTACCGTTAAAAAAACAACCAATTTAAATTTGAAAATTATGAAAATAAATGTTTTAGGTTGCTAGAATGCTGATATTGTATGGTTAATACTCGTAAAGTATGTTAATCTATAGCTTTACTAAGAACTATAACGGTTTTCTATTAAAACTGCAGAAATTTTATCCAGTAAAGTAAATCACCAGAATAAAAGAGCTCTGAAAGAAAGTAGAGTTATCAATAGTTTAAATATTTAGAAAAATATTTAAAAAATATTTAGAAAAATATTAAAAAAATATTTAAAATACTTTAAAATATCAAAAATATTTAGAATACTTTATTACTGGCGGTCAAGAAGATGTAAATGGGTTTACCCTTACTTTGATCAGCATGAAGTCCCTCGCATTCGCAAAGGATTTATTTCTCCTATCTAGCATGTTCAAAGAAAACTATACATGAAACGTATCATTCAATTGTTCAACCGATCGCAAACCACATTATAATATTTTCTATTATTCTTGAAGAATAATCTTTCTAAAAGATATATCGCTTAAAGAAACTTTTCTTGTGAATAATAAAGATATTTAAGTTCAGCAAAACGGGTTTTGCGGTTGGTTTTACGTAACAAATGATAAAAGGATTGAGCATTGAGATTACGTACATTATTCAACATTCTGGGTGAAACTTACTTTTTTTATAATTTATCGAGCCGGGTTTCTGATGTACTTTGCTGAAAGATAGTTTTAATAATTGCTTTTTAGCGATAAGGCAGTCATTTGTACATGGTCGTTAGTATGTTGTTAGTTTTAACTGGTGTACAATAAAGTTTATTCTATTCTATTCTATTTAATTTATCAGTGATTATTTGTTAACTGTACTTTGTTTAATCTAAGTTGCACCTTTAAAAAGTTTTTTTATTCATAAATTATAAAGTATTGGTATCTATTGTCAATTGTCGAACCCATTTCATTTCATTAACCTTTTCAATAGACAAAAGTCCTCAGATAGGTAAGTATAGCTAAGGAACAAAATAATTTTTATTAAACAATGCTTTTTGTATAATAATTAAACATTTAGCTCAAATAAAAACACTACCCGCTTTTAAACAACATTTCATTTGTTTAGGTCCTGCTCACTTATTGATTTGCTACGGCTTCTTTAGGTTTTTAGTCTGCTTATCTTGCTTTAGAACATCACGATTTAGTTTTTTTTATTTATCGGCATGCCAAAGACACTCTACTCTGCCTGGTGGAAGTATGGGCTGAATCCAAGAGCTGTGGTCACCATTCTCATTTCATTTATTCATTTCATTTATTCTTTATTGTACACATTGAAAATACAAGTATGAACAAAATACAAGGAAGACCATGTACAAAAGGCGTGCTTAACTCAACATTGAGTTTTCTGCCAGCAAACCCTGAGTGAACAGAGGATAGTGCAAAATGTAAGGACATAGTTATGCGTATTTAAAAGAAACGAATATAATAACAAATTAAAAAGATAATAATAGTGATTTATAGACATTGATTTTATAACTACAGTTGAATACCTTATGCATATTAGTAAACACATACGATATTCATTCGCAAATACATACATACATACATACACATATACATACATATACATATATACACATACATACATATACATACACACATACATATATACAAATACATATGATAAAATAACGATCCGGTTATTGTAGGGACAGATAATAATCCCTAGTTCGCCTCTTGAACATACTCAGAGAAGGACTGGCGCGTATCGCACGCGGTAAGGCATTCCATAGTCGCACAGCTGCAACACTAAAAGAGTGATTGTAGCAACTCGAAGTATGAGAAGGAGTTCGAAGAATGAGAGAATAGGATGAGCGACAGGGTTGGCTTCTGGGAATAAAGTACTCAAAGCGGTCACGAAGATATGAAGGAGAATTGGGGTTGTAAATAGTGGAATACAGTAAGGAAAGTATGTGTAGATCTCGACGCTGCCGAATAGGTAACCACTTCAGCTGTTTCCGGAACTCCGAAACATGGTCGAACTTTTTCAGACCAAATATGAAGCGGATACAGAGATTTTGTAGTTCTAGCTTATTCCAAAGTTCTTCTGCAGCGTCGAGGAAAGAAACATCGGCATAGTCAATAAGTGGATACTCATTGCGATTGCAGACAATTCAACAATGCAGCATGGTGACCCACACTATGGCGCCCGATTGAGATGATTATGCATCGTTGGATCTCCGGTCTCGCAGTCTATAAAGGATATAGGCTACTTATTTTCTCAATAACCGACTGTATATGGACGAGACCCCGCACCAAGCTAGTTATTTATGTGTAGAAACAGGAAAAGGAACTGATCTACCGAGCGACCCGCGAATTGCAGTCAAGTACAACACGGTTGCAATAAGACTCGTTAATGTTCGTATAGAATTGAGTCCATAAATAACTCTTGACTTTCTATTCGAGAATGATCGACGGTTTGCGCGGGAAGTGATGTCGAGATACGTTTCAACACAGGATATTAATGCTAATGTCTATTGCGGCTGGTTATAGCTCCTTAAACCTTGAACCGAACAATATTGTTCATTTCTACAAAGAGGTTGACTAGTATTGATTTTAAATTGTAGATTTTTGACAGTTTTGTAACTAGATATTTCTATTATGATTTTAAATGTAGTGAATGAACAATAAATTAACTTCATCTGGTTCTAAAAGTACCACTATGCTCACTGCGAATGCAGACATTCCAGTATACATGCATGCTCACTATGACGGCCTAGTCAGATGCTTTTACACGTAAAGGACCCGGGATCATAGTTGGAGGGAAACACATGCGCTGGCAACGAGTTACAGTGTTTGAGTGCTCGTTAGGAGGAGAAATCGAAACGTTCGAGAGTTTATTATTTAAAAGATAAATTTCATTGTCATTATATTAATTTCAATAGCGCTGGCTGGTGTAGCTAAACATAAGTCCATCCATTACTCACAAATAAGACATCAAATTTGTAATCTTGACCTGTTTTACCTAAAAAATATTTAGACAATGATAACCTAGTCTAGTTAACCATACTAAGTCAAATAATACCAACCATGAAGACGCTTATAAAAACCGGTTAAAATAAAACGTTAGAAGTGTGTTATAATCTTTAATCCGACCCGACGATCCATCATCAGCGGTTAGTATCACCATTAATCACTACTACACAAAATGGAACAACTGCCCACTGTGCACCATCAGCTTTTGTTAGGACATTTGGCTCAAAGCCAAGGGGGTGAATTCGAGCTCGGACAACAATCCCCACAGAAGTTTTAAAGTCATTAAAAATTGTTTACGTGTCATAAAATTATACAGTAGGAAAATTATCTCAAACATACTTAAAGTTACCGTACTTGATGACTGTCTTATCGGTTGGTATCCTGACTGATTAGCTAAAGGGTCGTGAGTTTGATCCTCATTTGAGTGTAATGTAATTCATGTAATGGACATAATCATATCTGTTCTGTGATTAAGTTCAATTTATCTTTTACCATCCAAGTATGCCACAGTAAGCTCTACTTACAAAGTAAGCGTTAGCGATTGCTTCTTTCATTCGTAAATAAAAGTACCTACAGAATTTCCGTGTGTTACACAAATATTAATTACATACTAAAAAAAAGAAGTATAAATGAGGTGTACCAATTTACACAAGCTCAGCCAATACTCACAGGGGCACCTAACGCTAAGTTATCGGAAATAGATTCGTCTGAAAATAATTACATTTCCAAATATAGTGGGCGTGAGGCCGGCAAAGTGCAGAAAATGATGATGATGCCGATAAGATGTCTCGTAGACCATATCTTATTATTAAAATTATATCAAAAGCTCGTAACCGTAAAGGAAAAACATAACTTTTTCTCATTTTCNTCATTTTCTCTTCGGAGTATTCGAAGAATGGGAAAATAAACACTACATTCAAATGCAACATTTTTTTGTACGGATTTTTGGCATTGCTCCACTGTGCGCCGGGTGTTAGCAACGTGCGATTATTAATGAACCTTTTGCCATTTCTCTTGTGTTTTGTTCAATGAAGTGGTTTACCTTCACTACCAGAACCACTTTGGTATTTCCTCGAAAAGACGATCGAAATATAAATGTTTAAGTACACACATGCTTTGGTATTGGTCCTTTTACAAAGAAAAGATCGAGTTGTTGATTTACTCGGTCACTGACTGCGTTTTCATACTTCAATATTGAAGTCACCTACAAATTATTAATATTATATTTTAGTATTTCATTGTAACGAGTTACTTGTTAAATAAACAATTTATCCTTAAAACTTTTATATGATTTATGCCCACATGTCCTATTTGCTTCTGGGTATAGAAAGTGAGTGAAATTAACACTTAAAACATCATCTAAAAAGAGCTGTACTGTTGATTACCATGCAATAGATTGTCTGTAATTAAAATTTCTTTAGTTTCGTAGTGGTTCAGTACAAATGCGGTATTTTCACATTTCCTGACAGACTGTGAGACAACGCGGATAACTGTGGGAGTGTCTAGAAAAAAATTTTAATTGTAAATCTTAATATGATCTATCTTAAGATCGGTTTTGATTTCATTCATTTATAAGATTAAGCCGTGGGTTTATTGGAGCAGGAACATTCTATATTTTTCCAACCAGTTTGAATATGTTGACTCAGGCAACAGCACGCAAACAGAAAATTTTACCAAAATTTTATTCAATTGATAAATGTGTTTAAATACTTTTCAATTTAATATTTTGGCACATAAATTTGTAAAAACGTTAGGCGGCATTTTGTTCATTTATTATGATGCTTGTAGTAGAAGCGTAAATTATTATTAAGCTTAATTTAAAATGAATTACTGTTTCCTATTCTTTTGATAACTGACGCAGTTCGTAAATGGTGTATCGATTTTTTCTACATTTCATAATTTCATGGACTAATATCGGCTTTCAGTGCTCCAGTACAATTTGAGTGAAATACACGAGAGTAATAAAATATGTATAAAAGTAGAAAATAATATATAATTTTACCTATTCTTTGTGACGCCGTAATGACATTTTGAAAAATAGAAATAAATGATATTTAAAATGAACTGAATTTTATTCTTTCGTGTGAGAACCCCCGTGGGTTTATTCATTGATAATAAAAGCTATTCTGATCTGAAGGTCCTTTTAGTAATATTCTACTGTGGCATCAAAAACTCAAAAGATACATTCAGACTTGTGCCACAAGCTTTACTATAACGACAATTCTATTCTGTTCTATTCTAGTACTTCAAATTTAAAAAAAAATACTTTTAAGTTAAACTACAAAGAGTATTTCAGCTTTACGTTACAAAACCACACAATCTTTTTGAGGAATAAATTTTTACTATTGCTCTATGTTGTTGAGAACACATCATTTACAAGAAAAGATCGTACTACTACCTCAAAAACCATTCATTATTATCAACAACAGATTNATTATGAGGAATAAATTTTTACTTTTGCTCTCTGTTGTTGAGAACACATCATTTACAAGAAAAGATCGTACTACTACCTCAAAAACCATTCTTTATTATCAACAACAGATTTTAAAAGTCCACTGCGAGACAAAGCCTCTCCTTAAAAGAGATTTTGGCCAACTGTACGCCGCTAGTCAGCCGTGTTGGTACAGGGTTTGTTTTAGTTCCTTCTTTTCTATTTATGTTTTTCTCTTTTTTATGTTGTCCTGTGTACTCTATTCCATTAGTTTCCTCTCACAACTCCCATGAGATGAATTAGGGTGTTGATCCTCTGCATTAACACATTTGGAACTCTTGGGTCCTGGTGTCCACGGGTCCACGTCATTCCCCCGTGTACTCATTTGCTTAATATCATAAAAGACACTTCAACATATGAATAATGATTATTATAGCAATTTAAAGAGAAGGTAATATTCACAAAATCATTCATTATTTCTACTCGTACATCAAGTGCGCAGATCGTTAATTTCGTGGTCCGGTCGACTGGATATTTGTGCCAGTGTGTACTATAGATTTTGTGAACTGACATGAAATGTGGAAACGTCACGATAAAATCAGTCAATACAGTTTTAATCTACAAAATGTTGGTTTTTTGCGACGTGTACAGTGAAAGAAATGAAACAATTTGCATGTTTTGTTTTTATTTTTGGGCAGGAGATGGGTGATGTCTTAAATGATATGCAAAGTATAATAATGTCCTCCATGTAGAATACATCTACGGCTAACCTTGCTTTGAATATCCGTTATGGGCGGGAATATGACCAACTGAGCGAGCTATTATAAGCCTCCACATGAATTGTTGCATGCTATTAAATACCGTAACCAGGATTTCGTTATCCCCAAGAGAGTTTCAATTTCTGAGAACATGTGACTTATTCCTAATCTCTTTATTATACTCTTTGTTATTTATATACTTATCTTACACTACTAACCTAACCCTATACGCGTCAGGTAATTTAACCAAATTCATTAACTGCCTCATGCGTAAGAAAGAAAATCGTTTTTTTCTTTTTCATTAATTTCAGTCGCATTTACGCTGGGAAGTTTTCGAAATAGTGCTTTGTTAGACAAGTTTAAAACATTATTTTTGTATCATCAAGTTACAAGAGAGGCGCTCGTAGCTCAGTTGCACTCGGTGATTGGAAAAAATAAACAGGGTAAGCAACGACGGTGCGGTCAGTGCCTGGATGGATGACCGCTGGTGGTATGTTACCATGAGTATCTCCGTACTTCGGAAGTCACGTTAAGCAGTTGGTCCCGGTTGTTATCGTAGGATAACAGTCGTGAAGCTTATTTGGAGGCCTTCGGGCGGATTAAAACCATCCAACGGTAAGATTACGTAGCCACAACGTTGTCTTGCCACTTGGCCAGCGTGGGGACGTATGGCCTTAACCCTCTCCTGAGAGTACACCCGAGCCCAACAAACAGCAACCCATAATGTCCCACTGCTGGGCTCGGGTCTCCTCTCAGGAGAGGGTTAAGGCCATACGTCCCCACGCTGGCCAAGTGCGGGTTGGGGACTGGCAAGAATACGTTGTGGCTACGTAAATCTTGCCGTTGGATGTTTTTAAGCCGCCCGAAGGCCTCCAACTAAGCTTCACGACTGTTATCGTATGATAACAACCGGGACCGACTGCTTAACGTGACCTCCGAATCACGGGGACGCTCATGGTAACATGCCACCAGCGGTCACCCATCCAGGTACTGACCGCGCCCCATGTTGCTTACCCTCGATGATTGTTTCTAATCACCGAGTGCAACTGGGCTATGAGCGCCACACCCGAGCCCAACAGTGGGACATTATGGGTTGTTGATTGATGATGATGAAGTTATAAGAGACTTTTTTAAACTTAACACAATTTTTCATTCATTTAATTGGGCGTTCTCTGAACTCTTTTGTGTTCTCGGTATCATTGGCTATTATTATATATATTATATTTATATATTTTTGATTTGTAGCCTCATGCATTTCCTTCAATTCTATTTCTTATATTTAGCAATAAGATTGTAACATTGGCAAAATAAATCCTAAACGGCACAAACCTTGAAACTTCGGAATTGCGATAGCATCTGCAGATATCTTGAAGTAGCGTTAATGTTGTGTGGCCTCGAGTCTGAAAGATCATTAATAACAGTATTTTGTCCAGTGCTCTGTGAAACCGCCCACTGTGGACAACGAAGAGAGATTGCTTTAAACGACGTCTTGTAAGTTTTTCTTTGTTTTTGCAATTATTTATATTAATAGCATTAATGCGAAAGTAAGTCCGTCTGTATGTTCTGTTGTAACCGCTGAAAAAAGTTTTTGACATTATCATATGATTGCTGAAGAAAAANTTTTTGAGGAATAAATTTTTACTATTGCTCTATGTTGTTGAGAACACATCATTTACAAGAAAAGATCGTACTACTACCTCAAAAACCATTCATTATTATCAACAACAGATTTTAAAAGTCCACTGCGAGACAAAGCCTCTCCTTAAAAGAGATTTTGGCCAACTGTACGCCGCTAGTCAGCCGTGTTGGTACAGGGTTTGTTTTAGTTCCTTCTTTTCTATTTATGTTTTTCTCTTTTTTATGTTGTCCTGTGTACTCTATTCCATTAGTTTCCTCTCACAACTCCCATGAGATGAATTAGGGTGTTGATCCTCTGCATTAACACATTTGGAACTCTTGGGTCCAGGTGTCCACGGGTCCACGTCATTCCCCGTGTACTCATTTGCTTAATATCATAAAAGACACTTCAACATATGAATAATGATTATTATAGCAATTTAAAGAGAAGGTAATATTCATAAAATCATTCATTATTTCTACTCGTACATCAAGTGCGCAGATCGTTAATTTCGTGGTCCGGTCGACTGGATATTTGTGCCAGTGTGTACTATAGATTTTGTGAACTGACATGAAATGTGGAAACGTCACGATAAAATCAGTCAATACAGTTTTAATCTACAAAATGTTGGTTTTTTGCGACGTGTACAGTGAAAGAAATGAAACAATTTGCATGTTTTGTTTTTATTTTTGAGGAGATGGGTGATGTCTTAAATGATATGTAAAGTATAATAATGTCCTCCATGTAGAATACATCTACGGCTAACCTTGCTATGAATATCCGTAATGGGCGGGAATATGACCAACTGAGAAAGCTATTCTAAGCCTCCACATGAATTGTTGCATGCTATTAAATACCGTGACCAGGATTTCGTTATCCCCAAGAGAGTTTGAATTTCTGAGAACATGTGACTTATTCCTAATCTCTTTGTTATACTCTTTGTTATTTATATACTTATCTTATACTACTAATCTAACCCTATACGCGTCAGGTAATTTAACCAAATTCATTAACTTCCTCATGCATAAGAAAGAAAAACCATTTTTTTCTCTTTCATTAATTTCAGTCGCATTTACGCTGTAAAGTTTTCAAAATAGTGCTTTGCTAGACAAGTTTAAAACATTATTTCTGTATCGTCAAGTTACAAGAGAGGCGCTCGTAGCTCAGTTGCACTCGGTGATTGGAAACAATCACCAGGGTAAGTAACTACGGTGTGGTCAGTACCTGGATGGGTGACCGTTGGTGGCATGTTACCATGAGCGTCTCCGTGCTTTGGAGGTCACGTTAAGCAGTCGGTCCCGGTTGCTATCGTAGGATAACAGTCGTGAAGCTTAGTTGGAGGCCTTCGAGCGGTTTGAACCATTCAACGGTAAGATTACGTAGCCACAACGTTGTCTTGCCAGTCCCCAATCCGCACTTGGCCAGCGTGGGGACGTATGGCTTTAACCCTCTCCTGAGAGTAGACCCGAGCCTAGCAGTGGGACATTATGGGTTGTTGATTGATAATGATGAAGTTATAAGAGCCTTTTTTAAACTTAACACAATTTTTCATTCATTTAATTGGCACGCATGGCATTTGACATAACAGCTTGGGCGTTCTCTATACTCTTTTGTGTTCTCGGTATCATTGGGTATTAGGCACCTGCTGAAATTCTGCATTGCAATCTTTTACAGTAAATGCAGCGCTTTTAAAGAAAGCTAATAGCGCAATGATAAATCTTCTAGGTTTTTGTTTTGTAGCCTCATGCATTTCCTTCAATTCTATTTCTTATATTTAGCAATAGGATTGTAACCTTGGCAAAATAAATCCTAAACGGCAAAAACCTTGAAACTTCAGAATTGCGATAGCATCTACAGATATCTTGAAGTAGCGTTAATGTTGTGTGTCCTCGAGTCTGAAAGATCATTAATAACAGTATTTTGTCCAGTGCTCTGTGAAACCGCCCACTGTGGACAACGAAGAGAGATTGCTTTAAACGACGTCTTGTAAGTTTTTCTTTGTTTTTGCAATTATTTCTATTAATAGCATTAATGCGAAAGTAAATCCGTCTGTAAGTTCTGTTGTAACCGCTGAAAAAAGTTTTTGACATTATCATATGATTGCTAAAGAAAAACATTAATTATTAATTAATTTTTACCACCATTACAAAATTTATTTTGTTATTTCACTATAAATATTATGTAATAAGTATTACGTGGTAAAATAAATAACTTAACCGTCCTGCAGGAGATTCGTTTTTGTGTCCCTGATGGATTCAGGGGCAAGCGGCGGCAACCAGCGCTGTTTGTAGTGCACGCACTACTGCACCATGCACCGATAACTATGGCTCTAAATACGTTCAAGACCATGTCGGACCATATTGATCATACATCGTTTACATGTTCACTGCGCGAATTCACAAGAGTACGTAGTTTTCCAAATGTTACCTTTCAAAATTCTAAGATATTTTCTGATTTTTTGGTTGTTAGTATTTTAGTGATATGTTTGTTTTTATTGATTGTATGTCAGTGATTAGAATTTATCTTATGTAACTATTGTATCAAAGAGCAATGGAGCGCAGCATGTTGCGTGTCAAGCGACAGGATCATATTAGAAACACAGAGCTGCGTTCCGAAAGTACATTCGCGGATGTGGGCAAGAAGGCTGCCAGTGGGGTTGGGCACGTGCGTCGTATGAATCCGAACCGGTGGGCTAAGGTCGTCGAACACTGGGTGCCTCAGGATGGACGCTGACGACGAGGCAGACACCATAAAAGATGGTGCAACGAACCTGACGCCTATCGCATAGACTGGCTAGAACTGGATTTGGTTAGAGAAAAGTGGCTTGTTGCAGAAAAGGCCTTTGCCTAGCACCAACAGGCTCATAAAAAAACTACACCATCGTATTGGGCTTAGAGCCTGTGAGGATAACACATGTTTGTAAATATAAAAAATATTAACACTGCAATTCAATTTGAACATTGTATTACAATACGTATTAATATATGTATGTATAGGCGAAGTTCAGAAGTATTGTAGTAGACTTAAAGCCGGTTCCATACTTAGTTGGGCAAAATCTCAGAGGAATTAAATTGAAATGCAACATATTCCTTCAAGTTACCCTTATTTGTGGGCACAATTAAGTCAGACGGGACTACTATGTAACAGAAAGCTCTAAGTGTGCCCTTTTTGTTTGACCAATGAGCGTACTTAGAACTAGAGTTCGCCTATAAAGATGTTACATGCAATCACTGTTATGCTGGGTCATTTTATTTTTATTATATACTTAGCCTTCAACATTATTCCAAATCATCTTTTCTATAATGCCAAGCGTTGTATGCTCAAATATAAAAAGAAAATATTATTAGGTGAATACTGACACAAAGAGGCCCCTAAGCGCTTTTAAGCCCGAGGATATAGACCCAAATTGCTATCCTTTGCGTCTCTTTATTTTTAAAGGATATTTGAATTTCAGAACTAGCTTGAAACGAAGACATTTATTTAGTTCAAGGATTTGTAACAATCCGCTGACTTGCATAAGCAAGATTGATTGCACTGATTTTTTGGTGACCCAAACGTTTATATATTATTCGGAAGGTTTTCTTATGACAGGAAAAAACGATAGAGTGTGATGTTTTCTCTCTTATAGTATAGAGACGAATGGGTTACCTGATGGTAAGTGTGTACCAACTTCCCTGGATACCTTTGAATCCAAGAGCCAAAAGTTCCTTCCCTCCATATGCTTTCCTATCTCTCCTAAAAGTAGTCTTAGGGTTTTAGTGACCTCACTCATTTGATAAATAGCATCAAAAGTATCTTCATTTTCCTAGCCTTTACTATTCTCTAGATTGTTTGGGGTCGGCTACTAGTTTAGCCAAATTTACGTGAATATGAGTTCATCCATGAAGCGACAGACCTGCGTAATACTGAGGGCGAACTGAATTCGACGTTTAAAATAGTTGTTAATATATTTGAGGGCGTTCACTTCNACGTCGTATGAATCCGAACCGGTGGGCTAAGGTCGTCGAACACTGGGTGCCTCAGGATGGACGCTGACGACGAGGCAGACACCATAAAAGATGGTGCAACGAACCTGACACCTATCGCAAAGACTGGCTGGAACTGGATTTGGTTAGAGAAAAGTGGCTTGTTGCAGAAAAGGCCTTTGCCTAGCAACAACAGGCTCATAAAAAAAACAACACCATCGTATTGGGCTTAGAGCCTGTGAGGATAGCGCATGTTTGTAAATAAAAAAAATATTAACACTGCAATTCAATTTGAACATTGTATTACAATACGTATTAATATATGTATGTATAAGCGAAGTTCAGAAGTATTGTAGTAGACTTAAAGCCGGTTCCATACTTAGTTGGGCAAAATCTCAGAGGAATTAAATTGAAATGCAACATATTCCTTCAAGTTACCCTTATTTGTGGGCACAATTTCGTCAGAAGAGACTACTATGTAACAGAAAGCTCTAAGTGTGCCCTTTTTGTTTGACCAATAGATAGATAGAATACACTTTATTGTACAACAGATATAACAGTTTACATAAATATATAGTTTACATAATACATTAATTGAATTACCGTGTACAAATGGCGGCCTTATCGCTAAAAAGCAATTTCTTCCAGACAACCTTGCGTATTTAGAACTAGAGTTCGCCTATAAAGATGTTACATGCAATCACAGTTATGCTGGGTCATTTTATTTTTATTATATACTTAGCCTTCAACATTATTGCAAATCATCTTTTCTATAAATACCAAGCGTTGTATGCTCAAATATAAAAAGAAAATATTATTAGGTGAATACTGACACAAAAAGGCCCCTAAGCGCTTTTAAGCCTGGGGATATAGACCCAAATTCAATCCTTTGCGTCTCTTTATTTTTAAGGATGTTTGAATTTCAGAACTAGCCTGAAACGAAGACATTTATCTAGTTCAAGGATTTGTAACAATCCGCTGAATTGCTTATTTGCACTGATTTTTTGGTGACCCAAACGTTTATATATTATACGGAAGGTTTTATTATGACTGGAAAAAACGATAGAGTGTGATGTTTTCTCTCTTATAGTATAGAGACGAATGGGTTACCTGATGGTAAGTGTGTACCAACTCCCCTGGATACCTTTGAATCCAAGAGCCAAAAGTTCCTTCCCTCCTTATGCTTTCCTATCTCTCCTAAAAGTAGAGTCTTAGGGTTTTAGTGACCTCACTCATTTGATAAATAGCATCAAAAGTATCTTCATTTTCCTAGCCTTTACTATTCTCAAGATTGTTTGGGGTCGGCTACTAGTTTAGCCAAATTTACGTGAATATGAGTTCATCCATGAAGCGACAGACCTCCGTAACACTGAGGGCGAACTGAATTCGACGTTTGAAATAGTTGTTAATATATTTGAGGGCATTCACTTCCCAATAACGATTGCCATTGATGTTGAAGACAATCAGAACAGTGGCTCGACAAAAACTAACAAAAGAACAGTCCCTGTTTATTGTCATTCTATGGTATCTTTCCACTCCACACTCCAGGCCAACCCATTATGGATTGGATCGACTGGACCGGTTATGATCAAGGCCTTCCCATGCTAAAAAAACTGATTGATTGACTAGGCTGCTTATCCCAGCAAAATAGAAAGCCCAGGGCCAAATAAAAACCTAAATGTTCAGAAAAATATCATCGTATTCGAAAACAAATAATTTTATTTTACTTAAGCCACAAGCTTAGATGAAAATAAAAACACAATCTAATAAAAATCCTAAAGAACCGGCCACAATTTATCCAATAATGGAGTTAGTTTGATAAAACTGAGTCTCTATACAGTAAATTCCAGCTAAGGTTGAGCTTCGTCTCAAAATACAAAGCAATAAATGAATCTGCGAGTAATATCTGTACAGCACGGCAGCGTACAGTTAATAACACAAGTTTTATTTTCCCGGAATCAAAGTAAGAAGTTATAGACAGATGGTAAATTTATTTGAAGCTGGTAATATTTTTCAATTCAACGCTCAAATAAGTCCAATATATGACAATAAGCGTGAATGTTTAGCTGCAAAAAGTTGATATACAGTTTATAGAAACGATTTGGGCAAAGTAGATTTTTTCTTGAAGGATTCTTTAGAAGATTCAATAAAGGCTTTGTATGATTAATTTTAGCTCAATATACGAGAAGGTATTTAAGAATACCCTCCTCCTGAGAGGAGACCCGAGCCCAGCAGTGGGACATTATGGGTTGTTGTTTATTTAAGAATAAGAAGTTTGATCTATATTATATAGTTTCTTTTGTTCTACTAGTTCGATAAAAACAACTTAACCATGCCAATGTTGAGTTATTGGTACTTACGAAAGTTCGTATAATATCTAGGTAATAACACTCTTCTTTATTATGATGTATAGAAGAGTGTTAATACAGTTTTATACATCATTGCCCAGGCGGTGCTAATAGCCCAGTTGCACTCCGTGATTAGAAACAATCAACGAGGATAAGCAACGAGGCGTGCTCAGTACCTGGATGGGTGATTACTGGTGGCATGATACCATAAGCTTCTCCGTGATTTGGGGTTCACGTTAAGCAATCCGCCCCGGTTATTATAACAGGATAACAGTCGTAAAGCTTAGTTAGAGGCCTTTGGACGGCTCGAAAACATCCAACGGTAAGATTACGTTGACGCCACAAGTTGTCTTGCCAGTCGCCAACCCGCACTCAGCCATACTTGCATCGTTTCAAGTGTCGGGAGAGCCCGTCATGTATCTGCGATCTAGCCCAAGAAGAGACCGTCCTGCACATAATTCTCGAGTGCCCTGTATTCGGAGCACAGCGGCACGAGGCTGAGCAACGTCTTGGAGGGCAGCTGAAACGGGAAGACATACACCTAATTGTCAGCGAGTGTCAAAAGGAGAAACGGACAGCATTCTTGTCTTTTGCGGAAAAAATCTGTAAAACAGTTATAAAAAGAAATGGCGGAAATTAAATAAAACCTAATTGCTAACAAAATTGAAGCGACAAATTATTTTTTCTTTATTACAAAGCACATTAATTTTTCAAGAAATATATTATAAACAGCTACAAAAAGGACTCTTGTCATGCAAGAGGTTGACGGACTTATATACTAAAAAAAAAAAAAAAACCCGCACTCAGCCAGCGAGAGGACGTATTTAATTAACACTCTCCTGAGAGGAGACCCGAGCTCAGATGTGGGACATTTTAGGTTGTTGATGAATAACACTCGTCTATAGCTTGGACTCTCCAGTTTAGTGGCTGATATTTTGTAGATTCGTGTAATTTAGTTACCAGCATTACATAGTGTTTCTTCTGCTGAGAGTAATCACCGAGGTTCCAATGATCAGTACGTTGCTAAGTTCACGTACCAACTGCAATAAGTTACTATTTTCCCGAAATGTTCTTACCCGTCATCTACTTAATCTTAAATATTGCCAGGATTAATTGGAGTCGGCTAACAGTTTAGCCAGCTGAATAGCTATTTTTCCACGGAGTGACTAACACCGGACCTCTGCGAACCTGAATAATATACTCTGAAAAACCTGATAGTTGAAGTAGTTCTCAGTGTATTTATGCCCATAAAATAATCTTATCCCTAGTGTCGAAATCATTGATCGAACCAATTAAAGTTGATTGAGTTTTTTTTATTATATAGATATTTTACCAGGAAAAGAAAGACAGATCAGATCAGATAGATATACCTTTGGTGATGGATTGAAAACAACATTGACTTTGTTGTTGGGTCTGTATTGATAAATTTTGAAGAAGAATTCGATAGTGCAGCATTCGTACGAATCCAAGCCATATTCTCTACGTGTTCCATGTCTATAAAATCAAGCATGGCTAATCAATTTATTAACGTATTCACATTTTCTGGCAAAAATATACGATACTTTTAGATAGTTGTCGCTATGCTGCTCGTTTTAAGTTATGTGGTCCATACATCATATTTTAAATTACTACTTTAGATAGCTATATGTCGGATCTAATGCGAACTAAAGGTAACCTGACATATATGTATCTCTATCTTTTTTTATGGAATAGGTCGTTTGGTCAAACGACCAGACGTATCGCCTGGTTATAAGCGATTACCGCCGCCCAAGGACACCCACAACATCAGAGACGTCACAAGTGCGTTGCTGGGCATGGGGGGGGATGGAGAGAAGGATGGGGGAAAGGGTTAAGGTATGGGCCACCGGTATCCTCACTCACTCGGTGTAACACAAAAAATCAGAGGCATGTAATACCTTTAAATAAGTAATCGCGTTAATTATTGGGGAAATAATAATTATTATATCATGAAACGTGAAAGTTTAAGTTTGTATAGCGTAACAAATGGCCAAAACTTCCTTTCCCAGGACAGGCCAGTGTCAAGACTATTGTTGTGATATATGTAATTAGAAATATTCAATTACATATAGTCCAGATAAAGCAAAATCAGTAGTCTGGTCATTATGGGACGGCCCTGTCTACTTTACCTGACAATCGTGTGTGAGATTCGATAAAGGATTATTATCTAGGCAAAATTTAGTGGTGTAATGGAGATAAGCAGAAAATTTAACAGTTATATGAGTTGTACAACGTCTTATATGTCATAATCAGTGACTGTTTAATATTTTAAAGTAGTATATTTTCCAATAGCTAATAATACGTGGAGATTTCATTAGCTCTCGCGATCGGCTCGCGTCCTGAGGGAAAATTGACAATAAAATGTAATTGGATCATGGAGGCAGCTGCGACGGCCAATTAATAAAGAAAGTAGCTACGGTTATCTAAAATTTGGCTCAGTTTTTTAGTCACTCTGAAAATTGATGGAGTGTATTAACATGAAGATTGAGTTTCGTGTATTATCAATAAATAAAATACTAAAATATAAATATTTTGGACATCTTACATACAACGCCATCTAGTCCTAAGCTAAGTAGAAATTGTGTTATAGGTACTAAACAAGTAATGTAAATAAAATATATACATATAATGTATAGAAAACACACAAACTCCGAAACAAATATTTGCAGATCATACAAACATGTAACCGACCTATGAAGCGAACCCGACACATCAAGCACGGCATTCGCATACACTACTACTGCGCCACAGATGCAGTAGAATTTCGTTGTTAATATGTACGTAGTATCAGGATTTGTCACGTGGTTTTACTCGCTTACAGGAAGGTTTTAGAAACTGTATATTTACCAAGCAAGTATGCATGGGCGGTGTTTGTAACGGGTCGTCTGCTTGTTTGCCAATGTGTTTAGCACAATACAGTAAAGAGAGCTATAGATCTAAAATTGTGTACAATTAAAACATGTTTAATAACTACCGCCAATATATTAGACCATTAATAACTTCATAAGGTCGTATATTTTCAGAATCGCAAATAAAACGGTCTTATTATTAAAACAGTAATAAATTCTTTGAATAGTAGCTATAATAATTTAGACCTTATTTGCCAATCTATTCCTTCTTAATAATAATTTTAAATATCGCCCCAGCACCTGCGCCAGACTATTAATTTCAACCCTGACAATCTGGATTAAACGCTTCGATGAAAATACTCAACTCCATACTTAATATCTCCGAAGCAAAGCCACTGTAAAAAAATATCTATCGTACCCTACCCTAAAATGTAATTTGGATTTTCTTTCGAAAGTCATAATGTAAGAATTTCACGTCCTGGAATAAAGAGTTTCTATGTATTATTCGAGTTCTTTTTTGAATATTTTGGTAATTTTCATCATTGTAGAGGCACTATACCTCTTTTATTCGTCCTCGTTGCGGAAACCGTATCTGTAAAAGTTTATGAATATTTTTTTCTTTGTTCCTTTATTGAATTTCAAGTATTCAAACTTTTTAAACTTGTAAACATTTCAAGGATAGGAGTGGAGCGAATTTAGAGGATTTATTATCAGTCCATTTATTTATCTTTTTACAAGTTTTTGTTAAGTTCATCTGTCCTGATGTTTGTCTATAATCAAATCTTGCGAGTTAAATTTGATCCACTTCCTGTTTTTCGATTGAGCTGAAATTTGAGATATACTTTCTAAAGACAATGCAATTATTTATAATCGGTATTATTATTAATCCAAAATAGGCGCCGTAACAAAATGGCGGCGTACATATTCCTGAACAACCCACAACAAAGGGCATAAAATATTTTTTGTTATTAACGAAATTTTTGGTAATAAGTTTTTTAAAACCTTTTTACTTAATCACTTGTTTACAGTTTGTTATATAGAAGTGATTGATAAAAATGCATTTGTATGTTGACGATTGTGATAATTGTTAGAATGATCAAAATACTTTTTGAATTTTTATCTACTTGAAAAAGAATCACGAACAGACCTGCGTCAGGATTTTTATTATTTATATAGTGTAATAAAATCCCGTTGTCCATCGAAACTAAAAGTAGTTACTAAAAAAAGGAATAGAATGGCGAGCAAAACATTCACTAACAAGTCACAAACGATGTTAAAAAAGTTTGCCAAAACTGCCGTTGGACACAGCCGTTTCCGCGAATGGAACACAAACAGAAACTAAAAGTAGGTCTGAACGAACGGACGCAACAACACTAACACTGAACAACTACAAGCTTTGTTAGAAATTGTTTATATTGCCTATTTGAAAGTTGTTTATTGCTGTTTAGAAACAGATAATCGACTAATTGATGTTTTAATCTTGGCATTTTTAGCTATGTCATCATATCATTAGCAAAACAGTCTTTCACTTTTTCCAATATTGGACATAGGATTTTATAAAACAAAATAAAAATTGTCTTACTATACCACACAGCCCAGGGCAACGGCCCTGGTCTGTTATTATAGTGTATATGTTTGTCTGCTTTATATTTGTTTTAAGTCCTGTCCTTATCTTTGCGGTGTCTTGTTTCGCTTTCTTAGTCGACTTCTCGACTCTTACGGCACCCACGGGATGAATAGGTGACACTGCGAATTCTTAACCAAGCTAGCTATTCTTTACTAACTAACTAAATAAATAATTCATATAACTTACAAATCCGTTCACGCCTTTTCAAGTCCACTACTCGAGAAACAAGAGGAGAATAGGTTTAACCTCTAAGAATTATAGAACTGCTGATTTCTGTAAGATTAGAAATTCTCCGTGGAGGGACGGATTAATAGGAGTGTCACCGTACCTATTATATTTTATATATATAAATGTGTGTGAGAGGCGACAAAGAGAGCAAACTGCATAGGACAACACCACTACAACTAGAAGGAAAACTAGAACAAACGTATACAAACTGGGTTGGCCATCGTGTTGTTGTAGGTCAAAACTTCTTCGCTAAGGAGAGGCTAATATTGTTAAAAGCTATTTATGTAACGCCTTAATATCGTTCTAAGAGAAACGTATTTACCAACGGGCGTTATAATCGATAGCTACAAGTTTTGGTATTATTCTCAAATATACTAAACTCGGCCCAAACTTCGCCAAACTTACTCGTACAATCATACATAGTTGATTATACTAGGTTAATTCAATGGTAACTATGTTCAGTTTCGGTTGCCAAATACTGACAACTATGTACAATATTCTGAATACCTACCTCCATAGCAAATTCTAATACAAAATACTTTAACTTTGGATAAAGAATTAGTTTGTGTTCGATATCAAATGCTAATCTTACATGCGATCACGTAAATGATATCTCAAATAAAATCTATGATATTAGCGTAGTCAAAGCAATGAAAAATTCTGTTTAGAATCTAGGAACTTTATATTGTATTGTTAGTCATGGTTTAGCATAAATGGGTCTGAACTGGAGTCTCCAAACCTGTGTTCTTTATTTTCACTGAGGAAGTAGAGTTACCAGAGTTAAAAACATTCTCTGCTTTGATGCCCTTAGTCTCAAAAGAGTCTTAAAGCTCTTGACGTACAAATTGTCTATGAGCTTATCAGAAAATTACTCTTTTAATCATTTATATCTCTATACCTTAAAAAAGTTTTTTTTTTTTTTGAAGCAAACTTTTGTTATTTAAAAAAAAAAATTAATCCCTTACATTTGATACCCACATTGGGTATGAAATATGTACGCCGCCATTTTGTTACGGGGGCCATTTTGGATTAATAATAATACCGATTATATATTACATGAATGATTGCATATTGCAGTGTCATCAGAACTAAAAGTATGTTTAAAATTTCAGCTCAATTGGAAATCGGGAATTGGGATCAAATTGCAAGATTTGGTTACAGACATCGAGACAGGTGAAACTAAATATAAGTTTAAAAACCGTTTATGTCATAAAGTTAAATAATAACTCTCCTGCGAGCGAAGCAGTGAACTGAACTGTAGTGGCATATAATCAAAGTGACTTACTACATATTGCACGGGATGCCACTAAAACCGCCCGTTCATTCTCCCCAAGCCACTCCAATTTCCTTTGGAGGCTATAACCGATGCCAAATTAATAAGTAACTAGCTACACTGAACGCCATTACACTTGATGGCTTTTGAAATCGCTTAGAGAAATCGATGTACAGTTCCCTACCGAAAATATGATGTTTTTAGTTGTTATTATAGTTGATTCAAAAGTGATATAATAATAACATAAACTACAGAATGAGTGATGATCATAGGAGAGCCATGCTTCGGGATAAACGGGTGAACTCGACCGGAGTGATACCACGGCCTCACAGAAAACAGATATGAAACAACGTATGTGCTGTGTTTCACTGAGTGTGTATCACAAGAATTTTCAAAAACGGATCAGTACTTCCGAAGAATTCCCCCTACAACCATACAAAGTTAGAAACTTTTATTCTTTATAATATTCGTATAGATTAAAAATTACATAAGTCAGCCACATAAGGCTATACAGTTACTGATTAGCTATAAAGAGGTTCTTTAACTGTATTTGTTAATTATTGTATTACCTTAAGAGGCTTCTACAAAAAGTACCCACCTATTACTTAGTAGAGATTCTTCATCGAACATTGAACTAAACCTAATTGGCGTTTGCTGTCGGTGCTATAGCTTCCTCACCATGGGAACTATAGACAATAATGAGAACAGTTATGTCATATTTTATAAAAACTCTTGTATTAGTTAAGAAGCCTATTATCTGATGGTTAGTGACCCAGACTGCTAAACTGTTCATGAGTTCCATTGGGTTGAGTATGATCATTTGCTCTGTCTGTGCTAACACAGAATGTATTTATATTAGTGTGGAATTGTTTTATTTTGTTTTAGTTTTAATGTGTTTGAGTTGTGAGTTGGTAGTGATAAGCGATTGGTAGGTGAGTCTAAAATGTGTATTAAGTAAACAATTCCCCCCTTAAAAGAATTATAGAATGTTTTATATCGGAAAAGGCTCTATGGCTATTACTCTCCGGCCTGCTATTAGAAAAACGGCAAATTGCGAGTTGGACTAGCGATGGAAGGGTTCCGTACTATTATCTATACATTTCAAGCGTCTCCCTGTTATCGTTATCAAAATGGAACACAAATATTACATCACGTTTGTTGTATGGGAGCGCCCTTAAATATTTATTTTATTCAGTTTTACCGTGTTTGTTGTTATTGCGGCAACAGAAATACATTATCTCTGAAAATTTCAGCTGTCTAACTATCACGGTTCATAAGATACAGCCTGGTGACAGACGGATGGACAGACAGCGAAGTCTTAGTAAAAGAGGCACATTTTACCCTTTAGTTATGGAACCCTAAAAATTAACACGTTTAATTTGATATTTCGTCTCAGTTACAAAAAACAAGCGGACAGAAGAATAGAAATACAAAATCTTGATAAGTTACAAAAATGTTGCGTAATATATGTAAACAAGTGAAAAACCCGTTTAATCAAGGACCATGCTTGACGATGAACATACACGTGAAACATAGCAATGTTTTTGTCAGAAAACTTCTAAAACACAACACATAAAAAAGATATTTTTTCCCAGCGTGGATAAACTTTGGCAGTTACACAACACCACATATGTTGTCCGCTTCAACGTTCACTAAAGAATGACAGTTGTTGTACAACTTGTGTTGATTACTATACGCCTGGATGGAGTGCTGGCCTAATTATATCATTGTGCGAACTCCTCCTGGGATTAAATAGTTAGCGGTACGGGTAATTCGTTTATTTCCTAAATCGCATGAACACATCGCAAAAAGTGCACTATTCAGAAAATATTCATAGAGTTTTGAACGTAATTGACGATACGTATTTAAAGTATTTATAATATGTAATTATAATCGCTCTCCTGATTATAATATATTTCGTGTTTCTAATTTTGATAATACACTTTTTCATACAATCATTCATAGCTTTTTTGTACCTTTTTAGGAAGGATCCTAATCCTTTCTAAGTGAGTGCTGAAAATAAAAAAACATCAGCTGGCAAACTTTCAAGTTGTAACACTGCGGGTAAAGCTAGTCAAAAATAAGAGTTGGGGTATTTAATGTGTGAGATAAATGATCTTGACAAACTACATCACATACGTAAAGTAAAAACTTTGTAACCCTTTTTAAGAAACTTATTCTGTGTGAGAGCCACGCTTCGACACGAATGAGCCAGCTCGAGCTGATTGATATCACGGCCTTACAGAAAACCCGTGTGAAACAGCGCTGTGTTTCACCGAATGGGTGAGGAGGCCCATCCTGGAGGACGGGCCTTCCCCCACAAGCCGGCAACGCACTTTTGACGCGTCGGGTGTTGCAGGTGTCCATGGACGGCGGTAATCGCTTACTATCACGCGACACATCTGCTCGTTTGCCCATTATTCCAAAAAAAAGAACGGAGCAGTATGATAATTGTTAAAATTAAAATAAAGGGCTGCAGAAAGCTAAAAAAAAGAAATGAAGTAATTTTTGGTCAAGTTTGACCACTACATCAAATGATCACCAAGTTTATTACATAATAAATAAATATTTCAGACAACGTCGTCTAGTAAGCAGAGATTGTGTTATGGGTAAGCTGATACAAATATATACATATGTATTTTGTAAATACATACTTATTATACATAAGAAACCCTTGGTCTGACCCGGGCATCGAACTCGAGACCTCAAGCACAGTAGTCACATACGCTACCACTGCGCCACGGAGATAGTCACAAACGAGGCATACATATAACTTTATCTTTAAGTCTAAGTCAATCAGTGTTACCCACATCCGTTGCGACCCATTTAATCTATCCGTGGTGACAGGTTGTTAACTAAGAGCCCCATGTAACTATAGCCTTTAATGTCTATAGGCTTTCTAGTGACGTATTTATGTATAAATGTATGTTAGATCTATAGAGGTTAGATTGTTTTATACAGGAACGGGTCTCTCTGTAAATATTTGCAAGAATTAGGAAGCTGGCCTTTAAGCCCTCGGTACTTTCATTTAATAGGGTAGATGTCTGTATCGTAAATAAATGCCGAAGTCTCCTTCATTAAAACGATATTATAAAACATATCGGAAAATATAATTGCTATATCTTTCTCTCATTTCTATTACAAATTTCAATCAAATAAACATTAATATTTGCTTAATTGATTAGTCTAAAACAGTGACGTCACAAGTTTATATTTAGTACATTTTAGTTACAAAGTTGTCGTTATGACAGATGATAAAAAAAAAATTGACTTAGATGTACACCTAACGTATTAAAAGCAATGAAAGAATAACAAAAAGCCGGTTCATTTAAGTTGTCTCTCCTGTAAAGCCTGCTCATATGTAGGAATTATGGTTCTCTAGTTATATTTTCAAAAGTTGATAACTTTTCAAAAGTTGTTGCATATTTCATCTCAGCTTTGATTTTTGGACATAGCAGGGTGAAGATATAAAGTAAGACCTCCGTTTAACATATAATTATATAATCATTTCATTTTTCATAAAATTAACTAAAAATAATTATTGACATCTATTGAGTTTGTAAAGTAGATTACATTCTTTGTATTTCAAAAAGCCAAAAAATACATCTAACATTACGAAACAATTTTTTATCTGAGTTTTTAAATATTTTTTATATACCGCAAGTTTTGCATTTGAAAAGCCAAAAAATTACATTTAAATTTATCAGAATTTGCTTATTTCCTCAATACTATTCAGCTTTGTCTAGTTATCATAACAAACGATAGACATGGCTATAGATTTTAATGGGTAAACTTCACAGAACAGTTGCCACTCCTACCTTGGATTATGCAACCTTTACCACAAAGAAGAGAAGTAATATATCTTCGTGAATCCGTAGATAAACAATCAGTTCCATCAATCACAATGTTCGTGGACTGCGAAATAACTATAATTATGTTGAAGTTGACGAATACATGTGAGAAAGCAACATTGTACAGGAGAAGCGAGGCTAGACATACATATGTCTTTGCGACCCGAGATATATCAGGGTCGCCACAATCTTGATTGCATTTCTCGTTCATTGATAGCTAGACTGGTTTTGTAGAAATTCTTGACGACTTTCAGACGAACCTAAGCCATAACTTTCAGATAAGCTTAAATCTAAAAATACTCACTAAGTATAATAAAGACCAACAAAATGTGCAAATGTGAGCAAGAGGTATTTTAGCTTGCCCCCTCCCCTCCTCTCAAAAGTTACATGTCCAGATAGTTTTCATTTTAATAATGTCAGAACCGATATATTGGTAGTAATTCTGTTGTCGACATCACTAAACTAAAATCCACTAAAATTTATATTGTATACTTTGATATCATCTGCTTACTTACAGTCCATTTTACGAATTCTCACATCTAAACTGACACTGTGTTCAGTTCAGTACCAGATAAACGTTAATCAGAAACACAAGCTTTTTTATTATTGGAAAAAGTAAAATTTATTTTGGCATAATCCAAATTAGTTAAATTACTTAATTTAGGCCGTAACTTTTTTTTGCTATTCTTGTGTTTAACGTTTAAAACGTGTAAAGTGTGACGTAAAACTTGTCAGGTTGCACTAAAATTAGATGATGTCTAGATACATGCCGACTAAATTACTTACGTAATTATTTCTTATAATTTTTACATTTAAAGTTTAGTTTTTTTTACTAATAGACAACCATGTACTTGTGATCAACTTTTAGTTGGTACTGAACTGAATATAGTGAAAGCTGATATCCAAAAATGGACTGTATACAGATAAGATCAAAGTATATAATCCAACAACAAATTTTAGTAAATTTTAGTTTAGTGATGACAATATCAGAATTAACAACGTTGTAAGAATCTGCTATATATTTTTTTGGACTATCTACTCCCAAACTAAGCAAAGCTTTACCATGGGTACGAGACAATTGATATAAACACATATTTACATATTATAGATAGAAAACACTCGAAGTTCTAAAAAAACTTTTGTAGATCATACAAACTTATTGCCAGATTCGGGCACCGAAAGGCAGTCGTTAAATAATTTTATGTTTGAGAGAATTTGATCGTAATCGTTATAGTAGTACAAATAAAGAAGAAAGTAATTTCCGTTTTTTGTCTAAAAATACGATATCAGTCGACAACCCTGTACACAAAGACTGAATGAAAAAACTTCAGTAGCCGGGGATGATTTATGATAGCGTAACGTGACTTATACTTCGTACCGACTGATTTTTCGGAGCTATTTCTTAAGGGTTGGATTATCTGTTTATTGGGCAATTGTTTTCGTACATTTCTTATCCCCAATTGGATAACGGAACCCGAAACCTTCAAGAGCAATGTTGCCAATAGTTTTTGTTTGCAATTTTGCTTTAAAATGTTACACTAATAAAGGAATTGAAAGTTATATTTATGGTTCTGTATATATTTAAAACCTTAGTGTAACTGGGCTCAAATCCTTTGATAAGTTACTTGTTTTAAAGATCGTTGAATTCCACTAAGCGTGTGATTATTTCAGTATCCGTCTGTCTGTCTCTGTCTCTTATTATATCCGTGAATATATTTTTCCTCTGGTACATATAAATTAATAATTATGTAATTATACATACACACACATACACCTCCAATCTATCAGATTGGGACGGTGTAAACAAGTCAGATCAAGTCACACCAGCGGTCAATTAGAGACGTATTTTGAACGAACCGTAAATTGCGAGCACTCAAATTATCATATATTCTATCATCTTTTATAAATATGTATGTTTTCCTGAGTCTCTGTGGACATTTTATAAACATACATGAAACGGACACAAAGAACACTCAGACTCAAAACTACTATTTGTGGATCACACACGTGTTGTCTCGTGTATGGTATATACCTCAGTGCAATAAATTGGTTGGCGGCTGCTTAAACCACTCCGCGGTTCGTGTAGTCTATTTAATTATACCTATACTAACTATTTTATTACATAATAAGCGGTGAAAGGCATGTATACTTATAAAGGATCACGAATGAATGTAAAATTTTGATATTAGAAGTAAAATATCATCCATGGAACACAGAGCCGGCTGAAAAACGAAAATTTGCCAGTTCAAAAACATCCTGAAATTAACCAACCTCTGCGAGCAATACTATATAATCTAGAATTGAGTTCCTTTCATACTTAAGCAGTCACAAAATGAACAATTTGATCACAAGAAAAAACAAACTGAAAGAAATTTTAAAATTGGCAATTTATGTAGCTGAGCCTAAAATACCTCAGTGACAAGTCTTGACGTGACCTTATTACTCGAACTCGTTACAGCAGAATCTAAATCTTTAAAAAGCCCAAGCTTTAAAAATTTCCATTAGCGAGATGGTCATTTAACTAGATAGCCTATTGTCTTACAAATTGTTCAAATAATAAATAAACGGCATAATGAAGCCTATCTTTTTTTAATAAGAGATCATTAGCGGCTATTCGTCTTCAACCTGAACTCTGCCATTGTTCCTCCAAAGTTCTTTTTTTATTCGGTAACGATCGTTAAGAGCCACATCAGGGAACTGAGAAACACTGTGTGCCACTTACGTTATAGTATAATATGGTTCATTTATTCTAATTACAGAAAAAAAAATGCTACAGTAATTTAAAGATTCTTGAGAAAAGCGGGCTTCACTTCAAGGTTTCATTGTAACGTACGTGCACTGTGGTGATTTATTTATTTGAGATAGACACGCACAACAGTTTACAGGAAAATTTCCAATTTTAAACAGTATGGCACAGTTTTCTATGTATGTATATTATACAAGACAATCACAGTAGGTGTATGACGATGACGGTTTGTTTAAAATCTGATTTGAAAAATAATAGTATGTTTCAGTTTTTTATATAGGGGGATAGTGGGCAAACAAGCATACGGATCGCCTGATAGTAAGCGATTATCGCTGCACATGGACACCCGCAACTACAGAGGCTTCAAAAGTGCGTTTCCAGCCTTCTTAAAGGAGTAGTTTAAAGATCGTATCGGTCCGGGAATATCGCAAGCAGATAGTTCATTCCATAGAATACTTTGAAACAATAAAAATAAGCAATTAAATATCAAAAATGCAATATTAAAATATTAAGTATTGGTTTTGAATCGTACCTTTCAGCAAAACGATGGAGGGAAATAATTGAAAAAGTATTACAATGAGCTTGCCTTTGTTGAAAAGGAAAACATATTTTATTTATTTTCTCCATTACTCGCTTTCTTATTTGAATTGTAAACTTGGGAATTGTAAACCTATTAGATATTTATACTGAAATTATACTTAAGTCAAATGAAAATGCAGTTTTCTAAAATATGTATCGTTTAAATATTCATAAATATTCACGGGTATATCGCAATAATATGTATAATGTCACCGAGAGCGTGGTTGCATAGGACGCTAACAGTTCAAAAATAATCTATTTTTATTTTATTATAATACCTACCTAACTAGTTACCTTGTCACTATAAATTTTGAAATGACAGTACATACGATTAAAATTGCATAAAAATGATGATAAATCTTCTCTGCACTCCCGGTACAATGTACCTACGTAAAATTTCTTAGTAATGACTTTAACGATACGATATTGTAAAATAATATAAAGTTTCCTTTTAATGCATCAATAAGGAAAATTATCAGCAAGATTCGTCATTAAAAGTCATTAATTTTGAAGCAAAATTATTATAATCCACACTTCCTATTATTTTTCAGCCGAAACAACATTGACAACATCAATTAATATCATAAAATGAATGTTTCCAGAGTAATATTACGCCCTCCTATGATAAGCTGTCAAATCTGACGCTAACAAATGTATTTTTCTTTTGTTACAGGTAAAACCATTAACTGCTGAAGAGCCTCCGCAGGGCATAAATCCGGTACGAACATCTGTTAAAGAAAGACTTATACAAAATACGACCGTTAATTCTATTCGGGGTACCATTTATTATGACTGGAATTGTTGGCATTTTGCCCACTGTGCGATATACTTAATAAAAAAATATCTAACACATATGAGTTGTTTTGTGTTGTGATCTTGTTTTGTTATTAATTTAAATATTTAATTTTATTCTCTAACATTTAATATTCAACATATTTTTTTTTTTTATTTAAAGTTTATTGTTAAGCACAAGTTATACCCAGCATACACAGCCACATAAAGTATATATAAATATGTATCGAAAAAATCATTTAAATTTAGATTTTTTGAGTCAAAAAGTACGTTGTCAAAGTTTCATCACAATTTAATGTATGGTCTCGGGACGCAAAGAGGACGAAGAAGAACATACAAATATTGATAAAGATTTCATTCTATTAAAGTGTTACCTAAACCTTTATTAAAAAACCTTTAATAAAAAAAAATTACATTCGGAATTTTTTTCACAATGGCAGGAAAATAAATTCGAGCTCGACTTTTTATGTGCAATTTTTCAAAGGAAGACAATCTGAGAAGAAGCCGAGAATCTGAGACAAATACGGAAACATTACCGAAAACAGCCAGACTCATTTCCTTTGGTATTATTACGAGAATCTCTGTAAAGCAAAATAACTCTAAAAAATAGCAGAAATAGCCAACATTTCAGACGCGAACATAACCCAGATAACTGAAGAAGTTCTGAAAACATCATTTTAAATTAAAAGATATTACTTTAAAATGCAAATGTAATAAACAAGCTTGGAAATTATTTTGCGGATAAAATACGTAGAAATGGAAAGATGTTTTTGAAATGTAAAACCGAGTGCACACTTTTGTGTTCCCAACAAGATGAGATTTCGGAATATTTCAGCAAATATATGTGCAGTTTCTAACCGAATTGCCCGGGCACTAGTAATCGTGACTTTAATGAACTTGTACTAAAGACATATTTTGTAGTAAATTTCATTAACTAATAATGTTAATTGGTTTTGAAAGAATTTACATCGTATTTTGTTGGAGCGTGCGAGACCGCAGGCCCATTGATGCAAAAGCATCTCCAAAGGGCCTCATAGTGTGGGTGATAGGAAATGTAACTCACTTTAGCCGGCTCATCTATAAAACAATAAAACAATATACATATGTATGAGTAGAGAAATGAGTTTTTTTATATACAGAATAGGCAGCAAACGAGCAGACGTATCATCCGCAACACCGAAGCGTCACAAGTGTGTTGCTGGCCTTTGGGAATATGGAGAGCCTGGGGAAGGGGTTGGAGTACGTCTCCGGTATCCTTGGTCCGGATGGCGTAAGAAAGCGGTTCTCAGATCCCTCCTGTAACAGGCGCAGAGTGGCACACAGTGGTTTTAGTCGGTTCGATTCCGACACACCGCCCCGCCGCAAACCCCGGTGGGGTGAAGGCCCGAGTGGGTTTTCACACGTTAAAAAGAAAAGTGTCTGGTATCCTCACTTGGTGAAACATAACACAAGCGCTGTTTCACACTGGTTTTTTCTATGGAGTAGTGGTGTCACTCCAATCGAGCCAGCTCATTGGTGCCGAAACGCGGCTCTTCCACGATAATATACCTTACCTTTGATTCCCTGATTCTAGGAGAAGAATTCGGGTAAACCTAAGGAGAAAGTCTTGTACGCATACATGTTGTATGCTCTAACAATATACATAAATCTGTTTAGGAAACAGAGATACAGGCTTTCCAAACGAAACCCGAAGTAGTTTCGTGTACGAATCTGGGTGCTAAAGCTACACAGACAATTTATCGTCATAGCGATCGCAAGTGTGTACAAGGCTTAACGCGTGAAATATTTTGATGTATTGCCTCCCACCTGTCTACCTAACGTTCGTCACGCACGTCTCGAAACATTGACAATAGGCTTATTGATTGAAATATAAAAGTTTTTTCTTTTCTATTCAATATAATATCTATGTTCCTCTTGAAGCGAATGTTACTTTTCTTGCCATGGAAAAAGTATATCAAAAAGTTATTGATAACTAGTTTTTTCCTGAGATTTTTTTAATCAATTCAGGAATGTAGGATTCCTGAATTGATTGAAAAAATCTCAGGAAAATTACAAGAACCGAAGATGTTGTATGCTAAATTGTATACTAGCGAATTTTTTAATTTGCTAATAAAGATCTAAGTCTATTTTATATCTACTTACTGCTTACCAGGCATATATATTTCTAAATACATACATAGCTACATAAGTAAACGTATATGACAGTCCCAGAAAGCGTATATAAAAAATTTCATGCTGATAGGTTGGGCAATTTAGTAGATGACAAAGAAAACTTACAATGTATTTTTTACACAAATTTATCTGTTACTACCTTAAGTGTATGGCCTTGGGAATTCCGTTTAGATGTTAGCAAGAAAAATATTAAGTAGTCCGAACTCCGGGCCGTGTAAATCTCATTATATTGGTACTTTTTTATACTTAAGTAATATAAATTATTCATAATATGGTAATTTATTAAAATGCTTCTACCCAACATAAAGTATTGATTTAGCAATTTGTTGAATGTTCGTACATTTCAAGGGTAATTCGTGCTTTACAGTTATTTTACGATATACAGAGTAAATTGGAATACTTGTGGTAAAACGGAGGTAATGCCCCCCTTTTTTGAAATCCTCCCGGATGCTACCGGCTGGTGACTATGACGTCGGACTCGACAAAAAGTTTCTTGAAAAAAACGCACACCATTAGAGTGAGTGTAAATAAATGCTACGCCACTACTGCACCCACCGTGCAGTCAAAGTATTATTGCGGCGTGAAGTACTAAATAAAATCCAACTGGTAACTCTTTTGTCTATGGCAAAGGTTTTATGAAAACAAGAACAACAGATTACAAAGCAAAATTTAAATACGCTCTAAAAAGGTTGGATTATGAGTATACTTTCTTTGTTTGTTTCATATTTTGAGAGCAATGTATTTATTCAGAATTCACAAAAAGATGATTTTTCTGACCTACTTCCGAAGTAACAAAATTGTATCAAAGAAATTCGCTGTCAAGTTACGATTTTGTAGACAAAACATAGGTAATATATTGCTCTTAATTTCGCGAAGGGCTCGTTGTAAATTTATTTCGTTGAGAATCCACCCTTTTTGTGCTCTGTAATGGCGTCTACTTACCTGATCGAGAGTGGAGCCAGTCATTGTTACTTTCTTTGCCGGAATTGCGTGAAAATGTAGCTGTTTCGTCTTATTTCCTCTTCATTTTTTAACAAAGATTTTCCGTAACTCCATAACGGTGGTAGTAAAGAAGTAAGTATGAAAATAAATAGTGAAAAAGCTTTTGTTGAACTTGTAATATGTAATCTGTTATATAATAAAAAAATCTATGCATTCCGATGAAAGCATTGACTTTAAAAAACTGATTAACTGTAAAAGTCATTGTATAAATCTTTCTAAGCCAGACTGAAGGTGTTTTAATACGGTCAAATTTTGAATTTACGAAAGGGTAGTGAACAAACTCTGAGAATACTAAATAAAATAATAAGCTGAAGTCTTTTTACCGCGGGAAAGCCACGCTTCTGCATGAACGGGCTGGCTCGACCGGAGTGATACCACGGCCTCACAGAAAACCGGTGTGAAACAGCGCTAGTGCTATGTTTCACAGAGCGAGTGAGGATACCATAGGCCCATATGCCAACCCCTCGCCTCATCCCGCTCCCCATCCCAAAGACCGGAAAACGAACTTATGACGCCCGCGGGTGTTGCGGGTGTCTATGGGCAGCTCGCTAACCATCAGGCGATTCGTCTGCTTGTTTGCCCCTTTATCCATAAAGAAAAAGTAAAGCTCATAATATACTCCGTGAACTCACTAGTTGCAACTAATTATATTGTTAAATAAAAATTTTAAAGCTCAAATATAATAACAGTCTTCAATTATAATAAAATATTCACAAGAGAATTGACAATACCAATATTTGAAAGGAAATTGAGCCTTTCTTTTAAGATTATACGCAAACAAAGAAATAAAGTACCAAACAAATTGCCATGAAGTAATTCCGCTTACAGAGGAACAATAATAGCTTAGATTTTATATTTTATTATTACATGTACAGAATAGCATCTGAAAACGGGTATAGACAGGTTTGTATTTGTTTTAAATAAAGCTCACAGATCAGAAATATTACTTATAACAACATCGAATGAAGCAAAAGCAAAGTAAATCTATCAAACTATAAAATGAGAATATTATAAAGAGCAAAAACAAGAAATAAGTACTATTTTAACACAATTAAAGCCCCGCATCACCTATCTATCTGAATGATAATATGACGAATTTCCATATAAATTTATCACCAAAATTTGTGTATAACTATCTGTCAGATAAACTTATCGGTAGCTGTTTGAGCTGATCTTTAAATCGAAATATACTATGGACTCCCGGCAAAAAGCAATCAAGTGATTACTGTAGAGTGGTTTTAGATAATTTCAGAGAGTCTATTGTGGGAGAGCCACCCTTCGGCATGAATGGGCCGGCTCGACCGGAGTGATACCACGGCCTCACAGAAAACCGGTGTGAAACAGCGCTTACGCTATGTTTCATCGAGGGAGTGAGGATACCGGAGGCCCATACCCCAATCCAACGCCCCCTATCCCCCTCACCATCCCCCTTCTCCCCAGGCCGCCATAGTGTGGGTCACCATGCTGCATTGTTCTTTTTCGCATTGAGGATGGTGACCACCACTCTTGGATTCTGCTCATGCTTTCCATCAGGCAGGGCAGAGTCATTTTGGCGGCATAAATAATAAAAAAAAAAAACTGGTCCGTATTTATTGTACTGAAGTCTGATCTAATACGGTTTATCTACCACCAGGTTTTTTTTAAAGTCCACGATTGCCAATAATAGTTGTACTGGCCCTGAGATGAAAATTTTCCCCGCATTAATTTACACTGATTACAACGGGTCAGTTCGACCAAAGTGGTATTTCACGGAAAAGCAACCATTGTCATGTTTCATTGTTGAGTGCGAGACCGGAGATCCATTGATGCAGAAGCCTATCATTAGGTCACTATGCAGCAATGTTGCATTGTCTGCATCCGCAATGAGTATGGTGACCACTACTCTCACCCAATTCTTCACTCTTGCTTCGCTTTCCATCAGGCAAGTCGATAAGGCGATTTACAGTTACTTAACCTGAGGAAAATATAAATAAAACATGATGATTCTGTATTAATGTTTCATATGGCCAGCTCCATACGTTACCTCATTGTATCATCATTTGAGTAAAATTTGTTTAGTTCAGGTTATGATACTGTGTAGAACCGGACTTAGGCAAATATCAATCAAAAAGTAAATAAAATACATACAATCTTTTTCCCATCAAAAAATCGTATCTGTGTTTATCCGAAAGCAATCATGTAAAACAATATACGCATCATGTGATTCCATCACAAGAGTTTCGTCTTGAAAAACGTTGATGTATTTTTGCCTTGCAAATTTCGTACTCTTGGCATTCGGCCCAGTGTGCAACGTGCGGGAAAGATGATAGTTTCAGGGCTTTTATTTTAACGTGGTTTTAGGGAACAAAGGTACAGTTTTTGGAAGTAAGAGAGCGGGGCGAAATAAAGATATCTAGTTTTTATATTATCGGGAACACACAAGCAGACAAGAGAGCTGATGGTAAGTGACATTTACCCTTCTTGGACTCTTGTAATTCAGTTGTTTCCGACTTTTTTGTGCCTAGGTTCTTGGCGATTAGTTCACTTATTTGTTGAAAAATCTCATTTTCATTTGAAGAAACAAATCCTGCCCTACTAATAATAAAAATGCGAGATAGCAGTATTTAGGTTTGTTAATCTTTCGCACAAAAACGGCTAAACGCATCTGGATGAAATTTAACATAAAGTTTTTATATCCCGAAAGAAGTAAGTAGTATTCCATGGAACGAGATAGGTACAGGGGCGGCGAAGCTAAAGAAAAGTGCAAAGTAATAAACATATGTACCTATAACAGGTATTCAATGAACTAAACTATTATATCAAGTGCTGACATTCGCCGAAACGTGTTTAGCTGGTTGTTCGTAACAATAATCTGATGTACCAAATCAACGAATCAACATAACCTACTCAAACTGTGTACTCAAACCAAGTTCTCCGCCTCCAAGACGAAAGATTTCAAAGTAAACACCAATTATTTATACAGAAACTAGAAACTTCTGTTTACAAAATTAGTTTCACTATCGAAATCCTTGGGATTGCTCCAACTTTATATAATTTAAATACTGTTCTCTATAACATTACCCAAAAATTGTATAATATCTGGCGCTATAGTTGTTTTTATCAAATTGACAAACTAGGTTCATGGCAGTAACCGATTACTAATTCAAGGTTAAGCTATTTATTATCATTTTTTTTCTTACAATAATACCCATATAAAGAATGTACTCATAAATCATTGAAATACACTCACAACAAATCACACACGCATACACATCACAATTAGGAGGCACACTTCATTTTAAGTCTTATTTTGTATTAAGTTCCCTAAAAATTTAGATAAGGAAAAATAATCTCGCCTTAAGATTAAGACTTTACTATTTCTTTAATTTTAGAACTTTGGTTGCTTTAAAGCGTTATCATTACTGAAGATATCTGTTAGGGATACAATTTCTGTATGAGAAATTATGAGCTTTGAAGTGTGAAGGTTTTGTTGTCAACGCATCATCCAAACGCGTCTCAAGCTTGTTCAATCAACTGAACGCATCTTGAGACAGTTCATCTCTCAAGTGTTCAAATGTCATTTGTTAAAAATATTAATCAGCCTTCAAACAAATTTCGTGAAATCAATATTTCTTAGTAAGTAAATCCAAGCTTCTCGAGAAGTCTAGAGCTCACGATCAACCTAGATGTAATATACTCCATCAATTCTCGAGTTTATTTCAATAGATCCATGTCTGACTGTCAATGAGTTAGGTCTTTGAAACTAGAGCACTTTTATCTTAAGCAGTCCTTCCACGAACGAATATGTCTAAGTTTACAACGACCTTGTTCTAGGTATAGCAATGTCGTAAAGGTTATGAATGTTTTTGGTAGATTCTTTAATAATACGCTTTTATCTCCGGAATTGCTGGATTGGAAAAAAATTTTTTGGATAAGATAAATGATTTTTTAAGGAATTCTAACGGGTGATTATAACAGGGAGTATGCAGAACGGTTGATCCCATTTAAATTTAAAGAAAGAAGATCTCTGAGAGACAAAAATTAAGGAATGAAGAATATAATTTATAATAATTCATGAAAAAAATATGATTTTTAATTTGATAATTACAAGTATCGCTTCGTCACTAAATATGTTTTTTTACATACGTAATATATGATCCTATTTAGAATAATTCTAGAATGTATCCTTACAAGTTCCTTTAAGTGCCGACAATCGACAATATAAATTCTATACCACATCAATTCGTATTGTGTCGGTTTTTAAGAGTTACCGCTTTCAATACGAATTTTTCAATGATACAACAACATATTTAAAGACATTATTACTTGAATATTTTTATCATTATTATATAATAAATCGTCATATTCAATGTTATACTTTATTACCAAAATCCTTCGTGAGATTATGAAGATTAAATTCCACAACGGGGCTCTTAAATACATAAAAGGAAAATTAAGGGCAGTCTGTGACAGCAGTATTTCGCTTCTAAGTACCTAAGAAATGGTTTTATAGTTACATTAATTGTCGACTACTGTCAGCGTCTTTATCAATCATGGCGCGAGTACTTTTATAAAAACAAAAACTTAAATACGGTAACATTTTACTCTCGCCCAGGCTAAAGGGAGATGACTGATATAATCTATACTCTAGCATAAGCTGTATTTTCCTGTTTGAAACAACATATAATATTAATATTATTGTTAGGTGAAAACGGCGGATACAAAAACATAACCTCAATACAAAACTACACTTATTCCGACTTACTTGTCGAATCTCTGTATTATTACATTTGTAAACGAGGACAACGACAAGATTTTCTTTTATAGCTATTCCTTAGATAATAAGGGATCATATAAGTGTTTCATTTACATAATTATATGGGTGTATCGCTTAGAATTTCTTCGAACTGAGTTCACACGTATGTACTTAAAATGTAAATAGCTTTTTCTGTTGTAATATTATAAAGACGGGTTTTTCTATTGCTTGTAATCGATAAACAAACAAATATGAGAACCAATTTCTATTATTCATTTACTGTTCTATCAGTATGGTGACGAATTAAGCATACACACAGTGTCACTAACCCTTTTTATTCCGTGTGTGTCTTAAGAGCGACTGAGGGAGTAAATTGATGCCTGTGTGCTGAATACCAATTCATGCCTGTGTGATTGACTGCCTCGATGGCGTAGTGGTAGCGTATGCGGCTGCTGAGCTTGAGGTCTAGGGTTCGATACCTGAGTTGGACCAAATAAAATAAATAAATATTTCTGTGTGTCTGTGGCATCGTAGCTTTCAAACGTATGGACCGATTCCGATACAGTAAATATCCTTCCGAGATAAGAGTATCAGATTTTTTTCAAAACGCTGTAAGGCATTATTGGCATATGACGAGTAAGTGTTAGTGTAGGGGGTTTTTAACTATGTTTTTAGCTTTGCTTTAAATATTAGTTTACTTGTCTAGTGTAGACGTATTTTAAATGTAAATAGACTACGGTACAATTTGAATATTTTTTCAGTTCTTTCCTTTATTTTACACAAAGTAACAACATTTAGGTTAGCACAGCAATTGCTATCCGCTACCACAGCGATGGTTCATTAAAAAGTTTCGAGCTTTACTACAAAATGTAACCACTTATGTTCTTTTATTAACTTCCAAATAAATATTCGTGTTAATAAGCTGAGTTTGGAAACTCGTTAGTACTTTACACTTTTAGTTTTAAAGTTTTTAATATAATGCAGTAAATCTTTTTAGTTCCAGTTTTTCATTGTTCATCTGTTTAGTGGAGAAAGAATACGTTATCTCATCACCCATATTCATCCATCTAAGGGAGTAAACTACACAAATGCAAATGGTTGGTCCCATTTAAAGTTAAAGAAAGAATAGCTCTAAGAGAGGAAAATTAAAGAATGAAGAATACAATTTATAATAACTCATTTAAGTTTTATGATTTTAATTTGGTAATCATAGCTATTGTTTCGTCACTACAGATGTGTTTTTACATTCGTAGTATAATGATCCTATCTAGAATAATTCAAGACTGTATCACAATAAGTTCCTTTAAGTTTCGATAATATAGAATATATATTCTACTCCATTACTTCATACTGTGTATATTATTAATAGTTACCCTTTTCAATAAGAATTTTCAATGGGACAATACCATTTTTATTATAAGACCTTATCACTAGGTGGTGGCCCCTCCCACCACCTAGTGATGAGATGGTATGAGCCGACCAAAGGAGTGAATTATGCAGGACAACACCACTGCAAAGAGAATCAAAACTTGATATAATCTATAAATCTACCCGTCTGACTAGACCAAAACCTCCTTTTTAAGGAGACGTGGGAGAGCGCGAATGGGCCGGCTCGACTGGAATGATGCCACGGCCTCATAGGAAACCGGTGTGAAACTGACTAAGGTTACCGGAGGACAATATCCCCATCAATCCCCCATCAATCTGCCCTTCCCCTCTCCATTCCCCAAAGGCCGGCAACGCACTTGTGACGCCTTTGGTGTTTCGGGTGTCCATGGGCGGCGGTAATCGTTTACTATCAGGCGAAACGTTTGCTTGTTTGCCCTCTACATTCTGTCTAGTACCCACGGTATAAGCTTTGCTTAGTTTGGGACTAGATGGCGTTGGGTGTGATAAATGTTCGAAAATGTCCGGAAATATTGTCAAGAACAAAACATCCCAAAAAAAATTCAATATACAGAATGTTTCGGGAAGTTTTAGAAGTTTCCAGAGTTAGGTGGACTCTTGTGTTATTACGAGATTTTCTGGTAAAGTTTTAGAAAGTTATGAAAATGTGTGAAATAAAGTCGCCATAAATACATACTGCGATGTTTTATGGAGACATTCTATTTTTGGTATAGAAAGAATAAATAAGTACTTAGAGTTATAGTTTCTGATACTATTAGCATCAATAAGATGCAGATTTTATAGTACTTAGCTGTTCAAATAAGTCTTATTTAAGTTGTCAACTCCATAACAGCCCGAAAGTAAGGCGCATCAACATATTTAATACCTTTCAACCGTTTATTATGTTTAAAAGCAAATATTCTAAACATATACTCAATTATATGAGACGGACTAAAATTAAATATACACACATAATATATCTTTTCATTTTTCGACGGATTTTCTTGAGGTCTTTAACTTTAACATTAGTTCTCTAGTACCAGTTGAGCATCCTTATGCTACCTTTGAAAAGTTACTTTAAGCAGTATTAAGCAAATGTATCAAGCAGTCTGTATGTGGCAGAACTCCCTGATTCCTGATTACTTAATTAGTATATGTTTAAATACAACCTCTAAAACAATCAGTTATGAATTTCGCTCTCACAGTCGTAGAATAGAATAAACTTTATTGTACAGCAATCGATACAGTTATATTTGAGCTAAACAATATAATGACCATGTACAATTGGCGGCCTTATCGCTAAAAAGCAATCTCTTACGGGCAACCTCTCGTAAGCCTCTTAAGAGTAGGATAATGGTGCTAATTAATTTTTTTCGAAAACTCTCTTAATTAAACTAAAAATCACTAGAAGTGGCTTAAAATGAGATAAAATGCAACACACGAAAAACAGGCTTTACCTAAGTATAAAAATACAAAGATATCATTAAACTGACTAAAATAAGAGAATAGCAGATATTTGTTGAAGAGTTTTAATTTTGTGACGCAACAACAGAAATAGCACCATTGATATTGACCCTTTATTTCCGTTCGGAAATCCCCTCGGGTACCTCCTCCCGAATCACCGTCGCATGTTGGACTCAAACCAACTAAAACCACACGCCGTCGCGGGTACTAGGAACCAGGTGCACCCTAGGAAGGAAAACCCTTGAACCCCGACGTACCTCGAGCCACCTACGATTTCTACGTGCGGTACCTGGCCCGTTCTTAACATAACTTGTTCGCCGAATAAAACTCTGCGAACAAGTTATATTAGGCTCCCCCCACACCGGACATTCTGCTAACATGTACGGTTCACTGTCTACGATCTGGCCAACCCAGTGGTGCATACCCTATACACAGGTAAAACTTAATAATGGCAACTATATACAGGCAAGAAACCAACTTCAACAAAATCAAACAGTAAACCCACGAAAATGGTACACTGCTAAGCTATTCATATACTAATAAACATGAAAAATAATGTCCTTCTTTATTACAACATTATAAAGATGAGAATCATTCCAAATATTGCCACATCTACGGCTTGAAGCCGACGCTTGTGCCACAGAACAGACTCGTTTTCCCCATAACAGTTTTACCGTACATACGAGACATATTAATATTCCTTCGTCGTTCTATTCGTTTATGTAATCATAAGTTATAATATAACGCAATAATATGACTTTATGGTACGTCATGGTGTATCGCTGTTTCATTG
>PKRV01000794.1:3273-31589 GCA_003709505.1 Hyphantria cunea
GAAAAAATTCATGACGGTACTCCGCGTGTTGAATTTTGAAGAGAAACTATGATCAAACGGCTCGGACGACTCTCGACTTAGTTAGTTCAGGAGCGATAAAGACCCGACTCGTAAAACGCATTATATTCCGTCACGTTACGTTATCTTTAGAAATACGGTGCCTACGGAACCCTAAAATGTACCTCTTCATCGCCGGCGAGCACCTTACAGCCGGGGTACAGGTAGTTGGCTATCTGGCACACGGGGTCGGGCACGCCCCGCTCGGCGGCGTGCTCGCGCGCGCGCAGCAGCGCGTGCTTGACGTTGGCGTCGGGCGCCAGCCACACGGTGAGCATGCCGCCGGGCCGCTCGGCCGCCGCAGCCGCCATGGCCGCGGAGCGGAGCTCCACCAGCCGCAGCGCGAACTCCAGCGACAGCGCGTCGGCGAAGACGAGCGCGGCGATCTCGCCGAGCGAGAAGCCGGCCACGGCGCGCACCCGCTGCAGCGCGCCGGGCCGCTCGTCGCGCGCGCGCTCCAGCGCCGCCAGCGCCGTGACCAGCACGGCCGTCTGGCAGCGCCGCGCCAGCTCCTCCTCGGGGCCCGACACGCACACGCGAGCCACGTCCCACCTTCCAAGGTGTACGGTACGATACATTAAAACTCTCTCAGGTTCAGCCGAAACCGAAACTTGCACGTTTCAAAAGTCGCCTCGCATTAAGGTAACTAGTGTCAAAGGATATAAAGAGTTTCTAAGGTGGTAAATAATTTAATATTATCCATCACAAAACTCTGCGTGTTTGTAGTAAAATAGCGACCATTCCATGTCCATTCTGGTATATTTGTAAAATTAAATGTTGAATATTATTGATATATATATATATATATACTCACACACACTCACGCTTTACGTTTTGATTTACATACAATAATGTTTTAACTACTCGTTGCGTAGCCAACAGTGCAGCATTGAACCAGAAAGTTTGTTTTAAATATTTATTTAGAATAAATAGAAAAATAATCAATTTCTATGTCATCGATATATTTTACCATCGTTTTTAATATTCCGGACATGTTACACACGCCATCTAGTCCCAAACTAAGCAGAGAGATATTTATACATACATATATATATATATATAAATACATACATATTATACATAGAAAACACCCAAACTCCAAACAAATATTTGCAGATTGTGTAATATACTATATACATACTCATGCACTAAAAAGAAATAAAATAGTACTACAAAATTATAATGTCATACTCATTATACAATTTATAGGATACAAAGCTTGAAGTACTTGAATTTCCTTTGCTAGAAAACTTAAAAATTAAATTAAATTAAATGTAATTATTTCATTCATTTTGTTTATCTACACAGGTAGGGCTGCCACTCGTCTAGGTTTAGCCGGAATTTGGCTGTGTCCCAGCAAAGTTTAGTTTAACTTGCAATCTGACAATTTGACTGACTATCCTGTATAGTAGCCACGAAATATGTAATGCACTCTATTTTTATTTCTCCCCTTAAATTAATAAACACCTGTATGCTTTAACACTTTTCTTACTGCTGAAAGTGGTAAGACAATTGTTGTTCAAACTGTTAATTAATATAACAAATACAAAAGGGTCATGTTATTTAAGTGATAACACTGGCGCTGGCTAAATGAAATTGCTACCCAAAACAAAATAAAATAAAGAAAAAGAATAATTCACAGAAACATGTTTTTTCTTTTTATAATAGAAGTGATTTCTTAGAAAATTTTAAGATTTAATTGATAGTGTAGCAAATAAGACAAAATAAATTAAAAAACCTGCATCATTGATCAAATATCAAAAGAGTTCCGTAATGTTAAAATTCAGCTAAAGGTTTAATTGTTGAATAAAAAAATGAGTCTTGGCTTAATGATAATGTCACAATTTTACTTTAAAAAAGTGGTGGACACCACTATCATTTAGGGAGGCTAGTGAAGATACATAGCATAAGGAGACAGCACTTTATGAATATTGTATCAATAATTATTTAAGCACAATAATGTTTCTCATGGCAAGTGCAATTGGAGAGGCCGATGTCCAGCATCTAGTGCAATAAGCTGATGATGATGAATTACAGAAGTGGCAAATCACTTAATTTTGCTTGTATTGGTTTTGGCGCATGGACACTTATTTTATGGTTTCCTTTAAGTTTAGGATACGACCGTCAACAATGGCGCGGTAAGTGTATACCTCCCCGTGGGTGGCACCGTGAACAATGGAAGTATTAAGTCTTAATGAGAAAGTATCTGATTAAATGATTTTATGCATTACCCGACAACGCTTGACGCGAGTTCATAGAGTTCTTTAGCAGCAGGTATCTCTAACAGGCGACGGCCCATTCCCACCCATTGTGAACCTTGCCCGGGGAACAGCAATACGGCAGTGTCGCGCGGCTCCACGCGTTCCTCTACTGGGGTAACATTTTTCGGCCGCGCTGCATACGGTTGAGTGGCCCAATGCAGTTCAGGATCAATAGCTTCCTGCTCACCCTCACTATACGAACTTGCATCATCCAAAAGTCGCCGTAGGGGACTTTTTTGTTTTTCATCGTCTATATTCTGACTAATAAGACGAATTTGCGACGGAGTAGCTGGTAATGTGCGATACGCACGTATAATACGCTGCATTCCTATTTTTTGCATTTTCTTTTAATACATAATTCATTTAAAAGTAAGGTTATACTTAAACAGTTTACAGTCAGTACATTTCTATTCAAAACAAATTGTTTATAACACTGACATGTGACAAATTTGACAACTTTGACAGTAATGTTAAGTCAGTACAATTATTCTTAACTCAATGAGTCTGTAGGCCAAAAAATTATTTAATAGTGATTTCTGATCAATCGATTGGAGTGGATACGGTATGCAAAAAGCAGAACTTTGCATATTTGTTGATATGTCGGAGAACAAGTAGTTTTTAAGTTAAATTTAGATTTGTTTTATTTAGTTTATTCGATTATTTGAAATGTCAAACTGTGCATTAAGAAACATGGCAGTTTGGGTGGAATTTGTGGGTACATAAAAAATGAATAAAAAAAGAACTTCGATGGGTGGTTGGGCTAGACAAACGGTTATAACCCGTTCGCGCGGAGGGAATTCAGTCCACCTTGCCACCACTGCGACTGCAGTGAAGACTCGGCCCAGCACACGCTGGCGGTGTGCCCCGCTTGGGCGCCGCAGCGTCGGGCTCTCACTGCAGTCATCGGAGGAGATCTCTCGCTGCCTTGCATCATCCAAAAGTCGCCGTAGGGGACTTTTTTGTTTTTCATCGTCTATATTCTGACTAATAAGACGAATTTGCGACGGAGTAGCTGGTAATGTGCGATACGCACGTATAATACGCTGCATTCCTATTTTTTGCATTTTCTTTTAATACATAATTCATTTAAAAGTAAGGTTATACTTAAACAGTTTACAGTCAGTACATTTCTATTCAAAACAAATTGTTTATAACACTGACATGTGACAAATTTGACAACTTTGACAGTAATGTTAAGTCAGTACAATTATTCTTAACTCAATGAGTCTGTAGGCCAAAAAATTATTTAATAGTGATTTCTGATCAATCGATTGGAGTGGATACGGTATGCAAAAAGCAGAACTTTGCATATTTGTTGATATGTCGGAGAACAAGTAGTTTTTAAGTTAAATTTAGATTTGTTTTATTTAGTTTATTCGATTATTTGAAATGTCAAACTGTGCATTAAGAAACATGGCAGTTTGGGTGGAATTTGTGGGTACATAAAAAATGAATAAAAAAAGAACTTCGATGGGTGGTTGGGCTAGACAAACGGTTATAACCCGTTCGCGCGGAGGGAATTCAGTCCACCTTGCCACCACTGCGACTGCAGTGAAGACTCGGCCCAGCACACGCTGGCGGTGTGCCCCGCTTGGGCGCCGCAGCGTCGGGCTCTCACTGCAGTCATCGGAGGAGATCTCTCGCTGCCGGCCGTCGTACGCTCTATGGCTGGCGGCGAGAACAGTTTTACCGCGGTCGCGACCTTCTGCGAGGAAGTCATCTTTCATCAGAAGGAGGCGGCGGAGAAGACCCGGGAGGACGATCTCCACTCGGACTCGATCCGCCGCCGGCGAATCGGGCGGTGGAGGCGCACCTATCAGCGCCTCATGCCACCCTGAGTGTGGCCGCGGATGGGTGGGACGGGTTTTCCCCCCTATCCGCTTCACAGGCCAACCGCAAGGGGGCGACGTTACGCGTGTACCGTACGTCGCCTAATTTGAGAGTTTAACATCAGAAGACGGTGCCCGCTTCAGTGCGGGCAGGCGCTGGGAGGGGTCCGGATGGCGTTAAAAAGCGGTTCCCGGATTCCTACCGTCTCAGGCGCATAGTGGCACACCGTGTGGTTTTATTCGGTTTGATTCCGACACACCACCCCGCCGCAAACCCTGGTGGGGTGAAGGACGAAGGGGATCTCTACACGTAAAAAAAAAAGACGAACGGATATAAAAAGGATTGGAATGATTGAATAGGGGTCGTGCACCTTCCGCAGCGATCACCGCGTTTCGCTGTACACTCAATTACAAGTTATCAAGTGCATCGCGTTATATTGTGTTTTTAAATAAATCAACAGTGTGTTTGTCAGTTTTTCTGTCAGTTCATTTATTTTAAGAGAATGACGATGGATGGCGATGCTGGCTACACGTATTATAAAATTATGGATCGATCACCGCTAGGTCGTGTGCACTCTCCGACATCTCCGACTCTGTACTCCGTACCGTGACTTCCCTTGGACGCCCTTTTGAGCGCCATGCTCGCCTGTGATAAGCGAAAGCTGTCCCTATACGCCAACGACACAAATATGCGAAATAAATGTAGGTTTCTAATATATATATATATATAAATTTAAAGTAAATAATATATATATACAATTAGCTCAATAACTTATTGTTATGAAATTGGCATCGAGTTAGTATTGTACTTTCTTCAGTCTGGTGGCCTAAGCATGTAATTGTTTAAATTTAAAAACGTTCTTAAACGCGTGAAATATGCCGTTTTATGTCTTGAGATATTGCACTAATAGTGAAAGGAATACTGCGAAAATCAAAGGAATAACTTTTCACCGGTAAGTAACTAGATATAATTGTTTTAATATTAATTACGAACAAAATATTTTAGGACTTTGTTGTTACTCGACTTAGAGTACCTAAGAATACAACATACAGAAGCGATATTTAGGTAGAATTAACTAACGCTTAGTTATGTAGCATTAATGTTCATGGGCGTACCTATTTTCCAGGCCAGGGGGGAGGACAAATGTGGTTTTTATAATAAACTAATAATAATACACTAAGCTAGTCTAAAGGAATAGCGCTAATCATGTACTTTAGACTTAGTTACTCTTTACATCATTAGCTAAGAAAGTTCCGTCAAAATCGGTCCAGCCTTTTTAGAGATTAGCTGAAACAAACAACAAACAAAAATTAAAAAAAATGTGGCTATTTTGATATTACAAATAGACACCGCAACTTTATTTATACAGATTAAACATTATATATTTACAGATATCTTAATATATATAAATTACGCGTCACGTTGTTTGTCCGCTATGGATTCCTAAAATATTGAACCGATTTTAATCAAATTTGCACATCGTGTGCAGTTTGATCCAGCTTGAAAGGTAGGATAGTTTATATCTTGATTAATATTCGCAATAGTGTTCTATTGCGAATCATTCGTTTACTATCTGACAGTCACAATAATCTGTCAGTTCCATACGTTTCCAACAGGTAACGGTAGGTATAAGGTTATTTGTTGACTGGATTGGGTTAATATCCAATAGATGGCGCAATGTTAAATGATTTTATTGATTATTCTAAATTATTATTTATTCTTAACGCAGACGAAGTAGCGCGAGTCGGCTAGTTCTTATATAAATTCTTTATATACAGAAAGGCTATTTCAAAAGTAACTTTGGAGGGTCTTCAGAAAAACGGCTACAAATATGTTTCGTGAAAGAATCGCCTATAGCGTTAGTAAAATTTCTATGTACCTACACTGAGCGTACAGAGCCCATTTTTTCCACCTTTGATCATATGTCATCTTAGCACGTTTAGCGAGAGATATCTCTCAATGCCCGAACATTGGAACAATCAATTTTTGATACCCCACGGAAAATACTTCTCAAATAAAAAATAAATGGATTAACCTCTAACGCTAACCGAGGTTCGGTTAGTATAAAATTAGCAGATAAAATCAAGAAGGGACCTTCTAGATTTTATCTAGCCCCAGAACAAAAACTTTAAAAATAAATGTGGTTCGTTGACCTTTTTTGTAAAGACGTTTGAAACATAAGCTCTGACTGACAGCCGTCCAATTTGGCTATGAGTTTGTAACCATTTTGATGGTCAACAGTCGAAACCATAATCCAAGTGTCATGACAAAAAATTTCCCTGAATAAAATATTTTATTTTTCTGGCGTAAAAGAGTCGTTAAGTAATTTCGGATGTGAAGAAGAACTGTAATAGCAGATATCAATAATAATTTTGCGGTCAACAACACCTGAATTGAAGTTCGGAACTCTGCACTGAGAAAAAACATCAACGACAAAATTTTGAAGTGTGAAGGCTGGCTTAAGAGTGTGTTTGTGCAAAGCTCTCAAGCGCAAACTATGGATGAGGATATACCTCCTGAACCCCCCGATAAAACGGCCCCACGTACTCCCCCCTTTTCCCCGCTGCCATATCCTTCTGATCAACCTGATACTTCTTCGAAGCCACCTACGCAGTTTTTTAATGTTGTTTCTAATATTTCGCAATCCGAAGATGTCACCTCCCGCGTCTCTGTGTCACGTAAACGTCCAGTAAATGATGAAACAATCCTAAATTTGCCTCCGAAACAATTAAAAAGCCAAATAAGCTGCGAGAGCTATAACGCAAGCGATAATGGTCCCTTTATCGTTCACGTGTCGCGTATTGAGTCACAACCGAATGCAGGTACAACGCTTCATCCGGTGTCTTTTGGTCTCTTCCTATTTAATAATAAAATCACCAGTGTCGTCAAAGACGGAGTTAAGAGAGTCGGTAGAAATTTGCAACATCTCACGATGCAAATGTTTTTTTAATCAATTCTCTTCTCCCAAGTCACAAATTCGTAGCATCAATTCCATCTTTCCATATAACAAGAATGGGTTTAGTTTCAGGCATTCCGAGCGATATGTCAGAGGAGNTGCAGTGTCATTGATTATGGTTTATTTTTGATTACACCTTGTAATAAGAAGGCTCTAGCAGCTCTTGACAAAGTTCAGGCTAAGTGTCTTCGCATTATAACTGGCTGTATGAAGTCCTCTCCCATCAATGCCCTACAAGTAGAATGTTCTGAGCCCCCTTTAGCTATAAGAAGACAGTTTTTATCTGCCCGCTTTATATTAAAAGTGATGTGTAAACCTCATCATCCCCTCTCAAAATTAGTTTCTGATTTGGATACTGTCTGTAACATTTCTAGATTTTGGTCAAATAAAGAAATTCCAATGATACTCCAAAGTTTTCGGGATTACAAACCGTTCATTAGCGATACAGTAAAATATGAATCTCTCCCTCTATTCTGCTTCGATTATAACATTCTGTGTTTTAAGCCAGATGTTATTTTAAGCACCGGGATCTGTAAAGAGTCTGATTATGCGAATTCGACCTTCAACGCATTGGTTGAAGAGCAATGGAAGGATTTCAAAAAATTTTTTACTGATGCCTCCAAATTATATAACGAAGGCCCTGTGGGTGCTTCAGTTTACTACCAGGACTCCAGGATTATCCTGAAATTTAGATGTCCCAAAGAGTCGTCCTTATTTACCGGCGAGTGTGTGGCTATTTTGGAAGCATATCTCTTCATAAAATCTCACAATATTAACAAGGCCGTAATATTTACCGACTCTCTTAGCTGCCTCAAAGCGTTATTGCGAAATCCTTTTAAGAAATCGTCTCAATCTTCTTTGATTCTAGAAATTAAAAATATCTTATTTAGCTCAAGGAGCTCAAATGTAATTCAATTAGTATGGATCCCTAGCCATAGTGGCATCAGAGGTAATGAATGTGCAGACTTACTGGCAAAAAATGCCACCTTTTCTGAAACTGCGGACCTCAAACATTTCATTCACTATAACTACGACCTTCTGAGGCTTCCCAAAGAAAAACTACTGGCAGCCTGGCAGTTAGAGTGGAACGCCTCCTCTAAAAAGAAAGGCAATCATTTTTATGCCATTTAGCCATCTGTTACATCAAAACCCTGGTTCTTTAAGTACAAAAAGTAGTCTAAATCTATCATTTCAACAATTTGTAGGCTTCGTATTGGTCACTGTTGCTCTCCCATTTTCCTGCGTAAAATTCGGGTCAGGGACTCATCAATATGCGAATGCGGATTAGACGAAGGCAGTTTGGACCACATATTTTTTAATTGCAAGAAAAACAATCCATCTTTGGACTTATATGGCTTTTTAAGAAACTTAAAGATTCCCAACCCTATTAATTTCTCTTCTCTTTTAACCTATTCATCGCCAGAACTCGTTCAGGCGTTAATAACTTTCATACGTTGTAATTCCATTAAACTTTAATCAGTTTTCCTTCTTCCTTCTTCACTTTGCTATCTTTGTATTTTTTTTTAACACTAATCTCTTACATACATATGTCATTGGCAGAATTGTCGACATCGGCACAGATTGCCATATCCAAAAAATAAAAAAAAAAACCATTTTGATTTGTATTTTCAATAAATGTACTTGGAGGTCGTTTTTTGTTTCTGCAAAATATCATTAATTCCATCACGACGAAGACTTGACATTAGCAGAAATAGCTGATCCGGCTAGTTGCTATATCATCAAAAGAAGAATAAATGTACTTAAAGGACTTGTTAACGTTGTTTCTAACATTTCGCAATCCGAAAATGTCACCTCCCGCTTCTCTGTTTCACGTAAACGTCCAGTAAATGATGAAACAATCCTAAATTTGCCTCCGAAACAATTAAAAAGCCAAATAAGCTGCGAGAGCTATAACGCAAGCGATAATGGTCCCTTTATCGTTCACGTATCGCGTATTGAGCCACAACCGAATGCAGTTACAACGCTTCATCCGGTGTCTTTTGGTCTCTTCCTATTTAATAATAAAATTACCAGTGTCGTCAAATACGGAGTAAAGAGAGTCGGTAGAAATCGTGTCTCCGTAGAATTTGCAACGCCTCACGATGCAAATATTTTTTTACTCAATTTTCTTCTCCCAAGTCACAAATTCGTTGCATCAATTCCATCTTTCCATATAACAAGAATGGGTGTAGTATCAGGCATTCCGAGCGACATGTCAGGAGGACATATGCAAGTTTATTAGCTTGCCACCTGGATGCGGTAAGATTTTGAAAGTCACGTATTAACAGATAGACCTCTAGAGATGGTATTCTTAAGTGGAAGCCCACGGAAACCTGCGTTTTAAACTTCGTTAGTCAGTTACTTCCAAAAAGAGTATTTTGTTGCTACACGTCACTCCCTGTAAATATTTATATTTTTCCAACCATTCAATGCCGAAAGTGTTGCAGATTTGGACACATGGAGGCTATCTGCAGATCCATTCCTCGTTGCAGTAAATGTGGACAGAATCACCACAGTAACACCTGTGAAGTACAAGGGAACAAAGCTTTTTGTGTACTTTACTCGGTGCTCACTTCGCTAGTTATCTGGAGTTTAGCAGACAGAGAACTATTAAAAACAACGAAGCCTGTAAAAGTATTCCGGTAGCTTCCCGTAACTACGCTGACACCCTTAAGATTCCTCAGACTCATCCAACTCTATCACAGTCATATCGTAAAACTACCTTTCGTCAGCCCAAATCTCGATCCCCTCTATCCCCATCATTTGACAAAGTCTCCCATCAGGACATCATTAGTTCTCCTCCATCTTCACATTCCAATGGTTGTGCTCTGAAGTATTCCCCATTAGAACATTCCCTTATTGATAGTTTAATTCAATTACTGACTTCCTTACTCTCTTCGGACATCCCCTGTACCATGTCTTCTCCTTCTGCTCAATCACCGTCCAACGTCGCTAACCACTTAACAAATCTTTTAACATTATTAAAAAATGGCAACCAACCAAGTGTTCCTTCAATGGAACGTGAGGAGCGTATTTCATAAAAAACACGATCTCATATTTCTTTTAAACAAATACCAACCTCTAGTCAGCTCTATTGTTGAGACCTGGTTACTGCCTAGTCTTAACTTTTATGTTCCACACTACAACACCATTAGGACTGACAGATTTGATGGATATGGCGGTTCTGCGCTCCTAATTAGGTTTATGCCCGGTCAATAAAAAAACTGTGTAGATCTTTGAGACATTGCAACATCATCTAGCTGGCAATGCACAAGTCTAACCTTTGGCAGCGATCATTATCCAATTATAATATCATTACCCAATAGATATACTGTACCTAAAACTCTTCCTTCCTTTTAAAATACAATATTTCTAAGCCTAATTGGCAAAAATACACCGACTTACTAGAAGGGAAAGTAAATTCTCTTCCTGTTTTGGACTTTAGAGATTTGACTTCTAATGATCGCTGCTTAGTGGATGACCGCTGTGCAAAATTCATTCATGTTCTACATTTAACTGCTGAAATCTGTTTCAAAATTAAAAATACTGGTAGGGGTAAAATTCCATCCTCCCCTTGGTGGGACAGTGAGTGCACCTCTGCTATAAAGAAGAGAAAAGAGGCGGAAAAAAAATACAAGCAGGATATGTGTACTGAAAACCTTATAATATTTAGAAACATTTTTGCCAGCACCAAAAGATTGCTACGAAACAAGAAACGCAAAGGGTGGCATCAATTCTGTTCCACTCACGAGTGCGACACGCAATGCAGAAGTTGTTTATAAAAGTGTTACAGACTATTATTTTGTTTTTTTTTCTGTTGGCTACACTGGATTTTAGTGCTCTGTGTATAAATAAGTACTTTTCATTCATTCATTTTTGTTTCTGTCACTCATCATCAACCAAATTTCCAATCCAATCATCCGTTCAATTCCACATCCTCGTTGGCATTTTGTAAGATTCGAAAAGTTTTCGCTGTAGAATTTAAATGCATGTTAATTGTTAACATTGGTGCTATCAAAGTCTCAACAATACTTCTCGCGAGCATCGCCTCCAGAAATTAACTCGGGTCAAGATCGGCCACACACCAAAAGCTAAAGGTAAATCATCTGTTTTCGTGTTATTAAAGTAATATGGCTCTGTATGCATTGTCATTTTGTCATAATCGTTACTTGATTTACATGTCTTTCTAAATAAAACCTTCGGCTTTCGAAAGCAGTTTGTTAACACATGTCTGGTGTTTAGTGTTTATAGTGACGTTTGTATTTAGGAATGTCCATAACCATGAAATTTTGTCATTGGCAGAATTGTCGACATCGGCACAGCTTGCCATAACCAAAACAAAAAAAAGAGACTGTAAAAGGGACTTGGTTAAACAAATGCTTTTATAAATAATATAAAATGGGCGTTGTTCCAACTCATTTTATTGTCCTTTTTGTTCAAAACTTTTTTAATGGTTTATTTCACTTGATTGAAAAGTTTTGAAAGTTACAAATTAGCATTGTTTGCAGATTATCTGAAGATCATAATGCTATGCACCTGCACAAGTTTGGCAGTGAAGATTTTTCTCATGGATAGAGTGCATGTTTCTATTGATAACTGCCATTAATTTTAGAAGGATATTAAAGCTAATGGAGATGACTCTCCTTAGAAAAGAGGTTTTGCCCTGCTACACCATGCTGGCCAGGTGATTGCTCTTGGGTTTGTTTCAATCTTTTTTCTCTTTGCATTTGGTTGTTAACGACAAGCAAAGAGTTAACAGGGGTGACACTCTGTATTCTGGAGAAAACCAGAAGTGGGTCCAAGTTTAAAATGCATTATGAATGAATAAAAGAGTTATATGTTGAATTAAATAGTACCTTTTTACACACAACATTTTCAGGAGAAAAGCATGGCTCGGGGTCAGCAAAAAATTCAATCACAAGCTAAAGCTGCAGAAAAAGCCTCTAAATTGAAGAAACAGCAAGGTCACAGCGCTACAGATCAGAAGAAAGCAGCACAGAAGGCTCTCGTCCATGTGTGTGCAGTGTGCAAGGTAAACCAAAAATTATTTTACAATGTAGTTATTCATTATCTAAAAATTAAAAAATTTCATATTTACCATGCTCACTCTGTAACAAAAACGGATCATAACAAAAAATACTGAAACACAACTTTAACCAACAAAACTAAAACATTGCCCAAGCTGTCTGACTGATGAAATAATAATAATACAAATAATACTAAAAACAACAGACATATTATAATAATTCAAAAATTTCCACATAAATGGCATGGGCCAGAGTGATACCACGGCTTCACAGAAAATCTATGTGAAACAGCGCCTGCGCCGTGTTTCACCGAGTGAGTGAGGATACCGGAGGAGGAGGAGGAAATCCAACCCTTCCCCTCATCCCCATCCCCCAAGGCCGGCAACGCACTTGTGACGCTTCTGGTATTACGGCTGTCCATGGGCGGCGGTAATCGCTTACCATCAGGCGATACGTTTGCTCGTTTGCCTCCTATATCATATAAAAAAACAATGTAAGGTCCTTAGCATCAACAGAAAAGTATCTTGCCTTATCACATGCATTGAAAAAAAAATCATAGTAGGTATTTGATAAAAAAGGCGCTGAAAAACGACATATAACTAATTTCCCTGGTATCTCAAGAAAGTGTGGCATTACTACAGTTTAAGTTTGTGGACCGTAGTTTGTCAATTATTCAAGTATATGCACCTAAAGAACTACCTGATAATGGGACATAATCTAGCCGAAGAAAAACTACTAGTAATCTGAGACTTTAATGCCAAAATAGGGCCACCCAAAAGTGAACCATGAAAGATACTAGTATAAAATACGTTATTGGTATACGAAACGAAAGGGATACGCGATTGATAGAGTACGCCTTTGAACACAAACTGTCCATTGAATGAATACATATTTCAAGAAAAAACAAACAAAAAATGGACTTGGGAATCCCCAGACCATGACAGATACTCCAAAATTGGCGACGAATTTTGAAATACTAAACAACATAAATTTCACCTTTAATCATAGAATGCTAAGAGCTACAGTCAGGTCATGTGCCCCAAAAATGAGCAGAAAATATTACGACGTCGACGGAATAGTAGCAGAAGTTATAAATGTCCAAGACTATTACGACATGAACACGCATCAAAACATCATGGACTTGGAACAAATTCTGGTCTGTTGAGGAAACTTTTCAAAGGAGACTATACACCAAACATGAAAAAAACCGTAATCGATACATGTCTACTGCCTAGCTTGTTGTGCGGCTGTCAGACATAGCTATTTAATAATAAAGTAAAAAAAATTGAATAGATGATTTTGGAAAGAGAAAAAGGAGGCTTCTAGCCAAATGTGATCCATGTCAAAAAAAGATGAAAATACTAACAATACTACCACTAGATTTAAGAATAAAATGTTGTATACTAACACATTAACAAACATTTGAACCGCAAAATACTTTGTTGTGGAATTAATAAAGGCCTATTATTATTATGCTCACTCCGGGTGGGTTTTCATTAGTGGCTCAGTTTCTATTTATTTATTTTTTTCATTAATTTAACATAATTATTTCTAAGTTAAGTACTAGGCAATAACGCGGCACAAAGAAGTGTTTAAGTTATCGCCATGCAGTATCCTGCTATGAAACACACGTATGCCTTGACGAAACTGCCTCGCACGAGTAGGGCACTCGAGCAGACAGTATCTTTGTTACACAGATGGAAAATTAACAAAATTATCATTTATTTTCAGGCCCAGATGCCCGATCCTAAAACCTACAAACAGCACTTTGAAAATAAGCATCCCAAAAATGATCTACCAGAAGACTTGAAATCGGTCTAACACTGCAGCGCTGCTCTAGAATAACGTTTATTTAACTTTTAAGAATTGTAAAAATATCTTCTCATTGAAACGGCATTTTGTTTATTTCACTACATTTATGCTATGTTTTTTAACTAATGGAATGAGCACTTGAATACAATGTTGATGAAGTCCCGTGGCGTGAGCTCATCGGCCGCGGCCGAGCGGCGTCGCGTGTCGTGCGTACGTCCTCTCGCCGGGCCGCTGCTGCGCCGACGCCTGTTACGATATCGTAGTTGTAGTTCAGTGTTACAATAGTGAACGTATTTAAGTATTCTAAGTTACGAAATATTAAGTATTTATATACCTTACACTTGTTTTATTCACTTTACTCGGTAGCCGCACAGACACTTACATATGGAAATACTATAACTTCTAACTGGTAGGTTATTTACAAAAACTTTTATTTGGCTATGGCTTGGGTCGACGAATTTGTACAGGTAGATGAATGCGAGTGAGACTGATTTTATAATAGTAAATTTCTTGTTTAATCTTCACGATTAGCAGGTTCGATTTCGCAAACTCACACGCGAATGAGGGAATAGGATACACGAATGTCACGACACGAATACTCAAATGCATACTCGTCAAGCACCTCTTCAGGGTAGGGCCGGGTTTCGCGGACAACCAGTACGGTTTCCGTCAGAGGCGTTCCACCGTGGATGCCATCATGCGCGTGAGGATCCTGGCGGAGGAAGCATTTTGTCAAGGTGAAATAGTACTAGTAGGCGTTGTTTTTAGACATTGCCAACGCATTCAACACTTTGCCCTGGAGTTGCATCAGGGACGCACTAGTGTATCACCGAGTGCCTTTCTACCTCCGCCGCATCGTCGGGGCGTATTTGTCAGAGAGAGCCATTGTTTACCCGAGTAGATCCGATCTCGGTAGACGTGAATGTCGTGCAGTGTCCCGTGGGGGTCGGTCTTAGGGCGGCTCTTGTGGAAACTTTTTTATAAAACAGGCACCCACCATCGCAGGGTGTTACTGCCTTTCCCTAATTCCTCCAACATAATTGGACACTGTGTCCACTAGCGACTATTTCATACAAGTTCCTGTATTTATGCTTCTGGCACTTTCATGCCTCTTACAAGATATTTCAACCCTATGCTCTTACATTTCCAGTAAGGGTGGGACTCCCATCTATGCTAAAGCTAACTAACTGTATAATTTATATTTATTAATAGGGTAAATTTCAATTAACTTAACACATTATTTATCTTACAGCTTAAGTCTGACTTACATGCTATTGCGTTTAACCTTACTCTAGTTCTTACTTTAACATCACTTAATCTTAGATGTAGGTACAAATTAACTTGGGCTACTGCTTATTCTATTTATCTAATCTATTTTAGTTGAACAATTTTTAAGCTATGCTGTATTACAATATACTTATGATATTTAATCAGCATAAATTTTAGTGCTTTGTTCTATTCCGTTCTATAACTATGTTTGCAATTTTTGTGCAATAGTTAAGCAACACGTCCCTATCTTTGCTTAACATTAACGAAGCTATGTTTTTGGCTTTTAGTGTAGAGCCCAACTGTTGTTCAAAGTCGAAACGCCCCCCCTGAGTGAATGGGACACTCGAACAGGATGTGCTTTGCACCCAAAACGGTTTAGGTACTCCGAGAACCCGCCGTGCCCCGTCATGACTTGCGCTTTGACGCTTGTGACCTGGATTTTCCTCGTGATGCTATACGCGATCTTAACATCTAACAGAAACATCTTTGTTATTGATGCCGTTGTCCCACTCACGTACCGCTGATTCCACACGTCAATCGTTGCACTGCGTATGCAACGCTTGACGTATGATATTGGGCACAGATCATAATCGGGTTTGCGCTTACAACCCTGAGCTGCTTTCTTCGCCAGCTCATCCACCCCTTCATTCCCCTCTAGTCCCACGTGCGCCTTGATCCAGAACAGCGTTACATCTGTGTTCCGGAGAGCAGTCTGCGTTAAGTAATTTCTCGCTTGGAAACTTGGTTACGGCTGGGTGCTTCGCGGTGCGTTCGTACTCGGTGTCACCGTCGCGTGCACGTGGGCGACACGCGTGTGACGGCGTGCGGCAAGGCGCATCGAGAGGTAACCTCGAGGGCCACGGCTTGGTTGCCCAAGTCGTGGAGAGAAGTTTTTTTTATATACACAACAACACCCTACACATGACAACAAATTAAACACTCGCCAAGCTATTAAGCTTGTTAGCGAGATGCGTCCTTATTTGCATTTATAAGTATCTCTAACTACTTCACTACATTATAAAAAGACCATATCTTCACACACCACTAACCGCGATCCACTCTATTAAAAGAGCCTTTAGTTGTAACTTCAGTTGACATGAACTCGCCTAGGCAATTGTCGCAGTGGCCGATTTCATTAAAAATACGTGGAACTACATATGAAGACATTCTTTCGAATAATTATTTACCCTAGGTTTACTCAATTTATTTTCTCTTACACTTCTTTTATTGTATTTATTTTCTACAACTTTTTTTGTATATATCGTTAACATTGCGTTCTATGCCTATTAATATTCAATTTTTTTATCTATTGGCAAAATACATATAGGATATAGTTCTTCATATTCTTCGTTACACATTAACTTGTCCTGTTTGTTAACCAGGTACTTTAAAAGCTTTGTTTGAAGATTTTTTTATCTCTTTAGCATAAGTTTTAAAACGTTCGCCCGTATACACTGAGTCTATAGCTGAGTAATGAATCCGCAAGAACAAGGTATACCACTGTTAATGTATGTTTATTAACAATTCTTTGTAATACATAAAATTTATTTAAAATAGATCTTAGTTTGTTGTTATAAGCTCATTAACATGTAATTTGCAACTAAATGTGTATTACGAGACGTTAATTCTAAATATTTGTAACTTGTTTCCGTTAACATTTGTAACCGTTTGTATCCTTTCACATTTGCAATGTATTATATTTGTGTGTAAGCAGTCGTATTTATGTCTAACAATCACTATTTTTTTTTATTTATAAGATGCCAAAATGACTCTGCCCTGCCTGATGGACAGCGTGTGCAGAATCCAAGAGTGGTGGTCACCACCCTCAATGCGAAAAAGAACAATGCAGCATGGTGACCCACACTATTGCGGCCTGGTGAGATGCATTGTCGTGCCCCGCTTAAAGGACCCGGGATCATAGGGAAATACGTACACAGGAAGGAAGCACCGAAGCGATGAGTACGAGAACGTATGTCTTCCACTTTAAAGCGGTGACTTCCAAGGCCGGCACGTGTTGTTCTGTAGAGGAAGAGAAAGGGGGGACCAAATGGAAGAGCTCTTCAGAACACTCTCCATGATAAAGGCGATAGAGAACTGTCAAGGAGGCGATATCTCTACGCAACTGCAGAGGCTCAAGGGTCTCGGTGGCTTCGGGACTATCGACAATACGGATTGCTCGTCGCTGCAACCGGTCTAGAGCGTCAAACAGATACTGAGCGGCACTATCGCAAATTAGACCGTGGGAGAGCTACGCTTAGGCATAAATGGCCGGCTCGACCGGAGTGATACCACGGCCTCACTGAAAACCGGTGTGAAACTGTACTTGTGCTGTGTTTCACCGAGTGGGTCAGGATATCGGAGGCCCACACCCTCGCTTCATGATCAAGCAGTTGAAAAATAAATTGATGCCCAGGAGGGTACCAACTGCGATAGCATTGGAGAATCCCTCTCTGGGCGTCCACGCTCAGGACACAACGTGCCTGAACGTCGATGCCCAAGTTGCCTCTCGTATTCTGGGGAGGGCAAAACTGCGATCAACCACGCTCGGGGCAAGCGCAGTAAAATCACGCTGGTCGTGGACTTCTGCAACGTTAGGGGATTATACAGCCCGACTAATAGTACCCAGACGGCGTGCGGTTTTAGCCGGTTCGAGTCCGACATGTCACGGGAGGTGGTATCCGAGGGGATATCCGCACGAGGGAAAAAAAGGATCACACAGTAACCTTGTTGCTGTCCATACCACCTCGAGACAGCAAAGCCAGCATTGCTCTTTTTGACCAAGACGCAGATATCGTCTCCAGCGGACACATCCTAACCTCAGCTACCCTAGCTACGGATTAGAACACTCATTTATGTCTAAAGTTGGAGTGTGTGTGTATGTCAGAGACGATATCAGCTCTCGTCCCCTCAGTAACCTTGAAGTCGGGGACCTCTCCATCTTATGGCTCCGTGTAGACAGCGACGACCATGCCCGCGTCTATGCGTGCCTCTATAGGTCCCATAGCGGTGATGCCGATACTGACCGACTCATCGAGCACATCCAAATGGCTACAGACCTCGTGCAGCAGCAGATCCTTTCCGCAGAGATCTTCGTGCTTGGCGATTTTAATGCTCACCACGCCGGCTGGCTTAGCTCCAATAAAACGGATCACGCGGGGAGATCTGTTCACGACTTCGGCCTGGCATATGGCCTCACTCAACTGGTTACCACGCCCACGCGAGTCCCAGATGTGGAGGGCCAGGATTCCTTATTATTGGACCTTCTGCAGACTTCTCATCCGGACAGATACCACGTATCTGTAAACGCCCCGCTTGGCTCCTTAGACCATTGTCTTGTCTGGAGTACAGTGCCTCTCACATACTCACCGCAAACGCGAACTGCACGCAGCCGTCGTGTGTGGCACTACAAGTCAGCAGATTGGGATGGGATGCGGTCCTTCTTTGCGTCCTACCCTTGGAGACAGTTGTGCTTCTAGCTGGATAATCCCAACTCCGCAGCTGATTCTGTTGCTGATGTTGTGGTACAGGGTATGGATCTTTTCATTCCATTTTCTGTGGTCCTCATTCGTGGCAAGTGCCGGCCCTGGTTTAGTCCATCTTCCAGAAAAGCCTCGCAGGAAGCAAAAGGCTTGTCAAGCCTTGACTGACGTAGCGGCGGTACGGGATCAAAATAGCGTTCTAAAAAAGGAGTACAACTTTGCCTCCAAGTCCTTCCAAAGAGACATTGCAAAGGCGAAGTCGGAGCACATTCTTAGGATTGGCGAGAGGCTTTAGCGTCTTCCTTCGGCAACTCGACCACTCTGGTCTCTTGCCAAGGCTATAGAAGGGGATTTCTGTAAGCCGCATTCCACCTTTGCACTTGGAAAATAATTCGTCGGCCTATGACGCAAAGGAGAAAGTCGATGTTCTGGCAAAACACTTTGCGTCCAACTCGACTTTAGAGACGGGGAACAGGAGCCGCCTATCCTGGCTGGTGTCAGCCAGGAGTCCCACACGAAGCGAACCCCCTGTACCCGCAGGGGGGAGCGAAGTGCGTAAATAGATTCCACCACGTCAAAAAAAAAAAAAATTGCTGTTGGCCAAATTTGCTTGCTACCTTTGGAATTGGACATTTCCAATCCTTTTGGTGGAGCGATGATTTGCGCAAGACGGCTGGCAGGAGCTGGATGCGAGAAGCCATGGATCGAACTAAGTGGCGTGAAATTGGAGAGGCCTATGTCCAGCAGTGGACTGCGATAGGCTGATGATGATGATGATTTTCTTTAATGTATTTCTGTAAATAATGTAAATATTTTTGATGTTTGAATTAAGATTTATCTTAGCGTGTTTATGCAATCTGTCTCTTTTACGTATTGATTTAATTACTCCGACGGCAATCCAAGGCTTTAGAGGTCTATAACGTTTGGAAATTGTCTTTTTTGTAGTGTTGACCTTAACGATATTGCTAAGTTTTTCTGTTAAAATCAGTGCAGCGAGATTGACATCCGTTGTAGAATATAATTCACTCCATGCTTTCTTTTCTAAACACCCACCCACACCATCAAAGTCGACGGTAATTTTGCTATCGTATAAAGTTCGCTTGGGAACAGATGTAGTCTTAATGTGCAATAGAATAGGTGAGTGATCAGTCATTTCATCAAAGACATAAGTTTTAACCTTAGAAGTAGTTCTAATCATAAAGTGATCAAGACACGTAGTTTGCCTAGTGGGACAGAGAATTCCCTGCCTAAGTCCCTGATTGGCCATTAAGTTTAAATATGATGCAACATTAGTGCTTAGATTATAGGGCATAATGTCTACATTGTTATCACCAGTCAAAATAACAGTTTCATTTTTATTTAACGTAAAATGCAATTTAAATAACTAAGCGGGTTCTTAAAACTGGGTGGGCGATATGTACAGGCTATTCGAGAGATTGACTACAATACAATTTCCATCAGAACAAACTGGTTCCGTGGACGTTGCTTCGAAGACTTCCCGAACGTACACCACTACTCCGTCATTCTGATTCAGGGATATTCTTGATCTAAACATTTTATAATTATTAATAGATGGCGGTTTAGAGTGTTCATTAGTCCAACACTCTGGCAACACCAAAACATCCAACTTTAGGCTGAACTTGGTAAGAAACATGAGAAAAATATCAATGTTAGCATTGAAAGCTTTTCACCAGCAGATAACAAACACGTCTTCATAGACAATGCTGTATGTTTTCTAGAGGCACATTAATATGACGGTTTTACATAAAAATAAAACATACAGCATTGCAAGATCTTCCTGGTGAAGACCACTATGAAAATTCAACTGAGCGACGTTCGCCTTGTTGGTGGACAGTGTTGCCCTTTAGCGTAGTTAAAAAGAAACTTAACCATAGACATCACACTAAGAGCTAATTAAAAACTGCTTCTTAATAAACAATGCTGTATGTTTTCCCTCTCGGCACATAATATATAAAACTGTCATAATAAATATAAAAATAATAAATCTCAATTCTGTAGGGATAAGGAGGGTAGTATAATAATTATAATTAAATATCTGTGAGGGACTATTAACTTGTGAATCAAGTCACTGAATTAAAAAAACAACTTGTTTATTATCGGGGCTCTCTAGCGAGGAAAATAACAATACTTAATAAGTTTTTCTGTAGTGTATTTAGTATAAGCATTGCATCCGTGCGAAGCCCAGTCGCTAGTTTACAATAAAATAGAAATCTAAATGATATTCCTATAGATTTTAACGTTGTAAGAATTTTAGTCATTCTCAATACATTAGGCACAGAATATATAACATACAAACATAGTGGTTACAACACATTACAAGAGAATTTTAACTTGAATGCATAAACTAAGGACACATCGAAAATCACGAATAGTAATTTAATTTTGGAAATAATTCAATGACTCATAATGCTGAACTGAAACAGATACGAACTTTTCAATATTATATAATAGTCCTTTATAATCTATAAATGAATATTATAAGTATGAATGTTTGTGCAGTTCAGTTTTATTATACGAAAAGCAAAAAATAAGTAAAAAAAAGAATGAGTAAGTATCAACTACTTAGCTTTAACGAAAATGATCACTTTTCTATCTCTCTCACTTCACACACGAAAAGGTTAGCAAGTCGATAAAATCCTTTATATCATTTATAAATCAAAATTAACCTTTATCTTCATAGAATGTAACGGTATTAAGACGCCCTGCAGAAATGAATATTATTTGTAGAAATTTAAACTGATATTCCATTACATTAATTCAATTCAGTACCTAGTGAAAATTATTAGATTTATAAAATTTTATGAACGAAAATAGAATAGTTTTATTTATGGTGATTCAGTTATTAGATGGTTGCATTCTATCGTTACGGAATGTCAGTTTTACTTGTCACCTTAGATCCTTACGTTTGAAGTGAGGGTGGATGTTTTCGTATTTTATAAAATTTATTAAACAAGCTTAATAACGAATAACAACACTCGGTACCAGTAGGTGGCAACAATAATAAATAATAGAGTTTTTAGTGCCAGTGTTTTAAATGATTTCCTAGGTACCTTATAATACAAAACTAATAAGATTACCTATGTCTTATAATTGAAGTAGTTCAAAATACCGGCGTTACTTGATAGTGCTAAAAGAGGGAAATTGTATTTAAAAGTTATCTCGTGTCTGCTTAATAAATGTTGTTTTCATAGACCGCACAAAGGTACCTAGGTAATAGATTTTTAATGTGGTGTAATAGCTGACTTAGGTATGTACAATAATTATACATTTTCTTGATCCAATGTTACAGAGTTTTAATAATACTTGAAATTACCTATTAAGGTTTTCTATGGTTGTAGATAACTTATAATATTACATCATTAAATACATATTAAATTGCTTGCTTAAACTATGCATAACTATACAATTTTAATTTATATTTATAAGTTTCCTCTAAGAAATGTATGTAAGCATGTGCTAATAATGTTTGTCAGAAGTGATAAGCGAATGTTGTAGATCGAAAGATCATGTATTGAAGGATTGAACAGGTCATGCTCTGATGGTCAAGTCTTGTAGAGAGGATAGATTTTAGAAATCAAAGAAATTCATAGAGACAATGTGTGTGGAAGTGTTAGATGAGGTTGTCCGTGCAAATGTATATTGACTGAAGGTGGAAGGCTCATCGATTCCTGGTGAATATCACCAGGAATTGATGAGCATGCATGTACTGATTGATGAACGTGGGTGAAGAAAATGTAGTGTGTCAGGACCATAATAAGTGGAGATCAATTGTCTCTGCTTACCTCTTTGGGTTATAGGTATGATATTATCTATTTATGTTTTCTACTTTTCACAATTTATTTATTTTTGTTGAAATGTGACTGCAGCAACTCTATGTGCCACTAGCTGATGTTATCATTACTATTGTCTCTGTACCTACTAATATAGTTCATGATTTTTTACAATTACTTGCTTTTCTACTTCTATTCCTTGAATTCTGCGCTTGATAAAATCATGACTAACACTTTTGTACTAGGTATCTTTCTAATAGCTATGAATAGTTGTATGCAAATCTATAAGATCATTCAGCTTCCAGATGAGCTTATCTATGTAGTGATGATCAGCTTGCAACATAAATTTGAGACTTTGGTATACCATCACCAAGTTTGATTTTTGCGATGTATCTTGATGATCTCTTACAAAATTTATACAAATTGATTCAGTAGTTACAGTGTGAAAGTTAACAACAGATACAAATTCTATCACACACATTATTTTGTTTAGCACAAAATATGATTATGATTTATTTTAAAGTCGGTAACTGTTATGTCACGGTCATCCCTCATCCCCGATCTAGGGGCAACGAAGGGAAACACTATGACAAATAATCATGTTGCATTTTTTGCGATCCCACATAAGGATATATGAGGCTCGAGGCCAATCATTGAAGCGACACGTTCGCTTCGTCTGCCATTATCGTTACTGTCAACCAGGCACTTGTTTCGTAGAACCTGAGCTGTTGCTTTATAGTGTAGTGGCCAGCAGCACAATGGCGACAGCGGGCGCGGGGCTGGCGGCGGAGCTGACGGCTGCGCAGGGCGCAGGGCTGGCGACGGGGCTGACTGCGGCGCAGGGCGCGGGGCTGACGGCGGCGCAGCGCGCACGCGTGGAGCGCCAGCGCCTGCGAGCCCGCGCGTTGCGCGACGCGCGCCTCGTGCAGCGCCCCGACCGCCCCCCGACGTGAGAATTGTTCTTTCCCAACGACTTACTGAGGTCTATGTTTGTATATCCGCGAATGTGATTTGAGTGGCTCCACTGGAATCGTCGGCGAGATAACATATGAGTTAAAATAAATAAGATTATGCTATTTACCATTGTGACTTAATATATACTGTTAATTTTGTTTAGGAAACGCTATTCGCTCTAAGAGGTATTTAATTTATACAAGAAACCCGGTCTAATGTACCGGTTCTGAAATAAACGAATATTTTGTGGTACAAACTACTCCAAAGCTACGTTTGTATATTAATTGATTAAAATATTAATATAATTTACCGATAACATCAGTTTACATTTAAGATTCTGCCATCATCTGGCTTTAATTTCATCATTCTCTTACGAATATCTTAGTATCTCAGTTCAATTAATGGCCTCCGTAAAGCTGTAGTTGGCCCCGATTGTTCCGTCGACCGACTCCAAATCGAGGCAATGACTCTCTCGAACTCTTACTCATAACTTTACCGCTTGGTTATCCAACCTTGCGTTGATGTCCCACATATGTATGGCTCTACTGATGCACGTAGTCTCTACCTATTTTGAACCGAACGCAAAACACTCCGAAACCTTCAGCGAAACCTGTAATCGACGTTACGTATAAAACTGCACTTATCTCTTTCGTAGTTGTTTGTTTTTTAAATAAATATTTATGATGCTCACTGCACTAAACGCCAAACTGACGTCGGATCTGCTCTCTGAACGCAGGGAGGTCGCGACGGCACGCCCTACGGCCCCGGACTCCGGCGGCGGTTTCCTTCCGGAGGAGGAGTTCCAGGAGCCGCCTCGCACGCGCCCGCGACTCGCCCCCGTCGTCGACCCCTCCGAGCGGCCGATCTGCACGGAGTGCTCACGAACTTTCGCGCAGTCCTACCTGTTCGATTCGTTCGAGTTCCGCGTGTGTGACGAGTGTCGCGACGACGCAGACGAACACGCGCTCGTCACGCGTACCGAAGCCAAGAGCCTGTACCTGCTGAAGGACTGCGACCTGGACCTGCGGCCGCCGCCGCTGCGCTGCGTGCGGCGCCGCAACCCGCACGGATCGCGCCTGGGCGACATGCGCCTGTACCTGCGGCCGCAGGTGGAGCGGCGCGCGCTGGACGTGTGGGGCTCGGAGGAGGCGCTGGAGCGCGAGCGCGAGCGGCGCGACGACAAGCGCGCGCGCGCCAAGCTGTCGCAGACGCAGCGGCGCCTGCGCGCGCTGCGCATGGACGTGCGCTCCAGCCTCTTTGACCGCACGCGCGCCGCGCACCGCCACGAGTTCGGCGCCGAGCAGCACTGCGCCGACACCGACCTGTACTCGCGCGCCTGCCTGCACTGCGGACATGTACAGTCTTACGAAAAGATGTAGCGGTGTCGTCGGCGCAATAACGAGTCCTTTGAAGGTTGCATGAATAAACGATTGAAATTATGTAAATCTTGTTTATGATCGTTCGAACACAATTTAGACCAGTTGTTTTTTTAACTCGGTGACTCGATGTAGACACTCGAGTACGCCGCAGTAAATGTGCCACTTCGTTCAATTCAGGTATAAGTTTTTTTTTATATGATATAGGAGGCAAACGAGCGGACGTATCGCCTGATGGTAAGCGATTACCGCCGCCCATGGACCTGCAACACCAGAGGCGTCATAAGTGCGTTGCCGGCCTTATAAAGCAGAAGGCTGGAGTGGAATACCGTCTCGATCTGTTTAGCACACCAAGCTTCTTAGAGGCCAATTTGGCCTTACCCTCCAAATGATCACGAAACTGGACTTCGCTCGATATTGGGTGAGGCAGATAGGGAAGTATCTTCAAAACGAGGACATACGACCCACGGCAGTTTTTTAGTAGTGAACGCGCAAACTTGTTTCTTTGTAGGATTAAATTGGACTAAATTAAGTCTACCCGAATCTGAGATCTTTTTCAAGGAGGTCTCAACTTCAGACACTAATTTGCTTCGACTCTCAATGACGTTTTCCCGAGAAATATTGGCGCGGACGGTGTAAACGGCATCGCGAAGAAGAATGCACCCCAGGAACACACAGAGGACTGGGGGCGCATTCCGCCACATTAGCATGGGGCAGCGGGTCCCCCGACCCGCCGCCCGTGGCCACTCTCATTCGTGCACGCGGGCGAATTGTGTTCGCCGGCGCCCCCTCGCCGGGGGCCTGCGGGGCGGGAGAGTGAGTCCGGCTCGCTCTCGCTCCCGCAGGGCCTCTCTCTTGGCCGCCATCACCTCGTCAGCGAACGACGCGACGGCGGTCCAACACCGTTCGCTGCCGGCCATAGCTGGAACCACGGCCGACAGCGAAAGGTCTGCACCCACGGTGCTCACGAGAGCCGCTCTGGGCCCGTCCCACGCCTCACACACTGCCACGGTGTGACGAACAGTGTCAGGATCGCCGCTGGTGCAGTTTCGGCACCGGTGTTCCGACTCTATCCCCACCACCTCCCACAGGTACTTGGCAAAACAGCCGTGACCCGTGAGAAGCTGGGTGAGGTGGTAAGTCGGGTTCCCGTGACCCCTCTCTACCCACTGACGCAGAACGGGCCGGACGGCCCCCACGAACAGCGAGCCGCTACGGGTCGCCTCTAGTCTTTGGGCCCATTTCCGGTACAGATCGTCGCGAGCCGCCTGTCTCCAGCGATCGCTCTCCTCCGGAAGCGACCGGCCTCCGACGACACGCCGCATCTGGGCGCCCTCTTCGTACACCCTCTTGAGGACGCCGGTGAAGTGTGCATGAAGTGTATATGCATGAGTACTATGTATTAGGTGTAAGTAATTAATGTGAACAGTCAGTAATAAATGGGATCGATCTACAAACGGGCGTGTTGTCATTTCCCCTGTTACCGCAACATCTCATGGCGACCCTGCCATATACGGACCGCGCGTGTCGCGACTTTGTGCCGCGTCTCAAATACTAACCGTCATAACGTGACCTTCTCGACTGTATTTCAAGATGGGTTCTCAGCTAACTAAGGAGGATAGGATTATAGCCCAAAATGCTGCTGGAAATGGAAAAAACGATGCTACGTCAGAACAAGGTTATTCTAGCGAGCACCACGAATATTTTGCTTACAATCGTTGTAATTGTGATATTGACTAGGGTTGCGTTAGCGCTTTGCTACTTATACAAAAGAATGCATAAAAACTGGATGGAACGACAGATGAACCGCCGTTCTCTACGTAGGCGAGAAGCTGCCTTCTATGTGAACAAGCGCCAGGCGCCGGGTGATATTCCAATGTAACTTCGAGGGTTGTTCAGCTCTTAGAAAATAAGTGTAGTACTCTAATTATGCGTTAAAGTGATTAGTGCCGTGCGAAATAGTTTTTACGTTAATATGTTGCTTGTAAAAATATACAGAGTCGTAAAAACAAGAAACAGCTTTGAAAAGAAAACAAAAAGACAATTTGGGTAAGCAGTAATGAACAATTAAAGACAATAATAGTGAATATTGAGATAGTTATTTTTTTATTTTTTTTTGGTGTTGGTATGTTCCTTTAAAACCATTATCGTGTACTACATTTTATTAATTCGTATCTACTATGTTATGTAATGAATAAGTTAAAGGTATATTGTAATTATATGCGAATCATTATTGGGATACCTAAGTAAGAAGGTTTTATTGAATCGTAAAATAATTAATCTAATAACGCGCACTGTAACTCAGCGAACTTGATACCTGTCGCTGTATATGGTATGTTTGTGCATAACTCACCTATTCGGGTAGAGTTCTTGTGAACAAAAAAAAGTTCATTTAATTAGGGTTTGATCAGTGTTTATTCTTTGTTCTATTTTTAGAGTATGGCTAGTGAATTTCTTAACATATATGACGAGTTAATACAGATACGTAAGTACTTAATTAAAAAAGGACAAAGTAGGTACAAAGGCTCGATCGCCTCAAATAAATTAAGCGAAGCCGAAAATTGTTGTGATAGGGCGCGACAATTATTTTCTAATGTAAAACTTGATGAAAAATCTGAATTAGTCACAAGGGTGACTGCCGCTTACGACAAAATCAAAAGTTTATTTTTAGAAATATCAGAGTTGTGTTCCTCACCTAGTGTGTTAAAAACAGACACCATGGAGTTTGACCTACGGACCGCGTGTAATTTAATTCCGATTCTTGACGGTAAGGAAGCCACCGTAAAACGATTGATTGATGCAGTAGAAATGTATGGGGAAATGCTAAATAGTTCAGAGAAAAGTCTTCTAATAAAATTTGTTTTAAAAAGCCGCCTTTCAGAAAATGCTAAGCTTCGTTTATCCGACAATTATTCATCAATTGAAGATTTAGTAAAAGACTTAAAAAAACATTTATTAACCACTAAATCATATACTGGTTAATAAATGTTTTTTTAAGTCCTTACCCAAAAGGCCCATCGTGTTGCTGGACGAGGCGGGCAAATTGTTCGAGAGGGTGCTCTCCGCCCGCATCGTCCGGCACCTCAGCGAGGTGGGCCCAGACCTGTCGGACGCCCAATTCGGGTTCCGAGAGGGGCGTTCGACGGTCGATGCCGTGGTGCGCCTGAGGGCCGTGACCGAAGAGGCGGTGAGCTGTGGCGGCGTGGTGTTGGCGGTGTCTCTGGACATCGCCAACGCCTTTAATAGTCTGCCATTCAGCTGCATCAGGGAAGCACTCCAGTACCACGGGGTGCCAGAGTACCTGAGGCGGCTGGTAGCAGACTATTTGGAGGAGCGTACCGTCGTGTACGAGGATCGAGATGGCGCCTTGAGACGGCGACCCATGTCGTGCGGCGTTCCGCAGGGGTCTGTCCTAGGACCACTCCTGTGGAACGTGGGGTACGACTGGGTCCTTCGCGAGCGTCTCCCCTCCGGGCTGGGCGTAATTTGTTACGCAGATGACAC
>PKRV01000795.1:0-62997 GCA_003709505.1 Hyphantria cunea
TTTGTTAAAGGTGTGTTCTCGAAAACGCGGCATGAAATATTTAAAATTTAGTTCACTAGTTTAGGTTTCTTGCATAGTTTGCTTACAGTTTATAGTGATGGCTCAACTGTACCTTCCTATTTTTATTTATATAGGTACAAAGGTTATAATATGAACTTCGTTGCCTTTCATTTTTTTATATAATATGTTATGGAGAGAAAAATTCTTATGTACCTGACTTCTACTCTGTATCTTACGAAATTTCAATGTTATCAGTTTTGGCGAGGATAACTTCAAGATGTAGATAATTAAGACCAGGTTAAGGAAATGGAGCTAATGGAGCTGGAGTAATTAAATTTACAAACCACTTTATTAAAATTATTAGTGTGTAAAGGCCGTAGTCAAATACCTACATGAATTTGGGTCCTGAGACTACTATTAATAGCACAAGATATACTATTACAAATCTACTGAAAATCCAAATTAAGAAGCTTTTAAAGCATTTTAAAAACGTGATATTAATGACACTAGTTGTTAGGTTCCAAACTGTTGTTGCTTCGTAGTCCTAATCAAATCCTTAACAGTAATGTCAAGGCATGTCAAATCTTTTCGGAACAAAGGCTACAGGGCAACGAACAATAGTAACAAACAAAACAAAATGGTAAATATGTAACTCATGATTACAACCTAAAACAAAATCGACTCTACAAAATGTTTTAATCACAAAGAATTCTGCTTATTATTCTCCCTATGAAATAACAACATAATGTTAGGGATTATAAGATATAGGGATAAGTATGAATCGAGTCGAATTCACACTTATATTTTAAAGAAAATGTTGATAATGAAAACAACCTTTATGTCTATCGCGTAGTGTCGGATATCAAGTGGCTGTGACGCATCTATCTGATGTCATTAACCTCTACATAAATTATCACTCACTTCAATGGGCAAAGTAGGTCCCGTTTTCTGCGCTAATATTTAAGAATATTTGCATTGAATTAAAAGATCTAGGTCATTAGCTTATGTAATTATTATATAATATAAAGTTCTATATTGTATAAGGTTATAAATATTTAGAGAGTACAAATGTGTTTATGCCGATCGCATTTATCAATTTTTTATGTATTAAATTTACTTTCCATAGCCCGTATTCATCCAGAGGGTGTCGTAAAAGGCGACTAAGGGAATAAATGATGCAGGACATCTCTGCAAACTGCCATTTGTTCTTTAAACATCAATATTATTTCATTATTAAATCAATCTGAGTAGCGTGCAATCAAAGAGGCCTGTGTCCAGCGGTGAATTTCGAGAGCCTGATGATGATGATAATTCATGTTACTCTTGAACCGAGAATTCTCAAAGCGCAAAATCTGTTAATCAATTTAAGTTCTTAATCATCATTAAATTATGGGTACTTAAGAACACCCACGGCTCTGTGTAACTAAATACCAAGTAGGATAATACTAATTTACGTAACAAGTAATCTAAATCAGTACCCTCATTCCTACCAAAGACGCGGTCTGAGATGAGAACTACTATTATTTAGGAATTTATGTATGAGCTTTCGAACCAGTACTTGTTCCATTCAACGGATACAAATTTATGCAATATATCTTACTATATAATTTACATTCATCAAATTTTGAAATCATAATTTGTAAAATATTTTGATGTAATAGAATTTACTTCCGATGTCTTAAGTAACTTAAAAAAATACTTTAGTATTTCAAAGACATTGCCAAAGTTCTTCTTTGCTTAAAGAAGTATTTATTTTATAAATACTCAAGTAGTATAGATTATTAACATTATTTTTACTAAATAATATTTGCATAGAAGCAAATACAAAGGGGGTTATAAATGAATGTACTCGTTAGGTTTTCATAGAACCTTTCCATCTCGCTCCTTGTTTTAATAAAAATCTATATTAGTTGTTTCACTTACTGTTTTTAAATAATTTATTATTGAGTTCACTGTGTATTAAGAGAAAATAGATAACGATAAGTTAAAATACTAGGTACAATATAATGCAGACACAACGCTGTTCATTTTGATAAATGAAAATTATTTCTTATGGATAAAAAGAATAATTTACAATCGATAATCCATTTATTAAACAAATAAAATTATCAACGTCTGTACATGAAAAATATTACATTGAAGGAGATCTTTAAAGCTACAGAGCTACAAACAGCAGTTTTTAAGATTTTTGTCTGCGTTATTGTACTATGCGGAATACGGATGAGGTTTTCTCTTATGTATTGTGGTTAAGGTCGATCAAAGTAAGTGATTGTTTTATTTATATCGTTCTATAAATAAGAAAATTTGAATTTAAAGAATCACCATGATAACCGACATATAGAGCCGTATGCAAAAGCCAGTATTTACATAAGAATCGAAGTTGCGCCAATTAATTTTCTGACCATACATATATACGAGTATACATACAAATAATTTATGAATGAAAGATAAATGGGCTTGTGAATACTTTACGAATGTTTGTAACACGTGCATTCCAGCTACCAAACACATTAATTTTAATTACGAATAGTTATAGTATAAATCTTTGTTATAGTATGCAGTCACGAATTGTACCAACGTTTAAGAACATGTCTATAGTATGATAAACATATATGTTTTCTAAGTGGCTAATTAATAACGATATAGTATCCTTGCACACAGCCAGTAATAAACAGACTGTTTATAAATAAACTTGTGTATTTTTAAATACACACACACAACATAAGTAAAATAAAACTTTTCTCTGCCCTCATAACAAAACTTTTAACTTAAAAATATTGATCGCACGGTTGGCCTAGTGGTTTAAGCGTTCTCCGGATGGCGTAAGAAAGCGGTTCCCGGATTCATCCCGGTTCAGGCACACCGTGTGGTTTTAGTCGGTCGGATTCTGACACACCGCCCCGCTGCAAACCCCGGCGGGGAGAAGGCCCGAGGGGGCTTCCACACGTAAAAAAAAAATGGGTTAAAGGGTTGGCTATGCCGTTGTCTACTACGCCAAGTTTTGAGTCAAATCCCACATGAGACGACACTTGTATAATCAACATATTTTTGTTCTTTATGACCACTGCGTTTTTATTTGTAAAGTCCTCGCGATATGGGATTTGTATTCCTAATACGGAAGTTGTCTTTTTACGAAACAAAGTAAAAAAACTTGTGTACTTGAATTAAGAAAAAAATTGACAAAAGAACATATATACTTTTCTTTTTTTTCTGTGTGTGAGGTCTCTTACCAACACTATAAAGTCACTGTAAATTGAAATATTTTGCACTTTTAAATAGCTGTATGCTTCTAGCTAATTTTGCATAATAGTGTCGTTCATTACTAGAATTTTTAATGAACTGATGAAATTTTACTTTTGATTAACTACTGAGTTTATACTTTCTACAGCAAAATATTGTTGAGAAACTTTTATTATCCAGTTGAATGGGTATTAAATTTAAGATAATTGGGAACATTAAAATAGGTGACGATACGAACAAGTTTTTGACGCTCGTATGTACATAAATAATTATATTTAATTACAGGCATTGCTTGTTTCCCTTTTTTACCCATATAACATACAGGGTGTAAAAAGACGATTCCCGAAAACGAAGGCGATAAGCAGCACCCCAAAACCCATGAAAAAAAAATCTGCTGACTTTAAAAAAAATTGTAGCCGGCGACAATAAGTCAATGTGTCAAGGTTTTTATTCAATTTAATAGCCAGCAATGTATTGCGTGCTCAGCGAAGTTATTAGAATGCCTATTTATAACTATTTTGGTTCTCGTTGGTTATTAAACCGCGTGCGGGGAAAACCCGCATGCCGATTTATTAGTTGATAGGGAGTATTCGGGGACTCCCCGGCTATCGTATTGAATGAACGAAAAATGAAAATGAGCCTCAAAGGATTGTTAATGCCTAACTTGCGTTAGGCTGTGAGTTTCACTGTGTTATAAGTTGGATCCCCGGCGCAGGATAGATGTTTCACTTGAATTTGAATCGACTATTTGTTGGTGAGAAGGCAGATTTAAATATAATTTATTCTGGCGAGTTAAACGCAGTCCTTTATCCGCTCTTCCCAGGTCTTCTACACAGCCATTTTATTGCATCGTGCAACAGCGTTTAAGTTTCGTTTGGATGTTTCAAAGATTAATAGGTAATATTTCACTATACGAACCCAAAAAATAACACTAGAGGTATCTATTCAATATTATTTAGCATTTGTTGATAATCCACCAGAAAGACAGATTAGTAAGTGATTTGGTTTAAAGTTTTCTAGCGTTTTCAAGTAATTGAGTAGGTAACTAGTACGTTTAACCATGTAGCGCGGTCTAATGACTCAGACCGTTGCCGACTGTTTGTATGTTTGTATATACATTGCCTTTTTTTTTTATTTAATTTTTTTTTGGTTTCCTATTATGTAGTTATATATATTACCAGAAAAAACATAAAATTATTTAGATAGATAGATAGAAAACTCTTTATTTGTACACCGTTTTTACAATATCAATTGAATACATAAAATGATCTACATATAATATAATGTACAAAGGGCGGCCTTATTGCCAAAAGCAATCTCTTCCAGGCAACCTTAGGATTAATCAAAAAGTATCAGAGACACTATAGCAGTTGACGGTGCAATTAATTTTTGAAGAAAAAATTATTTTTTTATGAATATAATCGGGCACATATACATATATCTTCATATATTCATTTATACACAGATATATACATACATATATACACACATACATATATATACATACGTACACATACACTTCTTACCATAATTATTTAAATTATATCACATATGAAAATGAAAAACCCTTAATATCATACCCTCATTCGTGACTGAATCAGTTATGACCTATAAAATTGTTGAACAATAGGGTAACTAATTCTATTCAATACGTCTTTTTACACCCTGTATATCTATCGCCTCCTTGGTCCAACGGTCAGCTCATGCAACTGTATATACGAACAAGTGATCTCGGGATCGATTAAAGGGTCTGACCAAAAAAGTGTTATTAAGTTTTTCTGATTATAGAAATGCTTAATAATAGCCTGGAGCATACATTGCCTTGGTATTGTATAAAATACCGAATCATACAGATTGCTAGTTATATAGATAAATATAATATTATGAAATTAAACACACCAAAGAATGTAATAATATTCATATATTTTACCACTTACGTAATAATTTCAAATATGTATTAAACAAAATTCATTGATGACATGTCGTCTTGCCCCTCGACTCACAAATAATATTATAAAATATGTACATATTTACATCCATCGTTCACTTCATAAGTTACTACAATTAACGACTTTCACATTATTATGTCATAATTAATTAAAATAATTAAACCCTATTGACCAACATAAAGAATCAAAATACGTAACTGCTACAATAACGTATTCATTTGAATTAATTCCAAAGAGGTCTCTATAGCAAATGTGGCGTAAAAGAACCAGACCACAGTTATATATAAAATATATATAAATATATTGCATTGTCTTGTAACGGCTAAAGGTATAGGGCACACGCCAGCCAATATTTCGTGAGCCACAGCCGAGTGTATAACTGTTAGCCCTGTTATCATCATTGGTCAACAGCCTATAATATTCTATATCTAGACATAGGTATCTCGTTATATATATATATAATGAGATACCTACCTATATATATATATATATATATACTGCTTGAATAGTGTAGGGATACAATACAAAGTTCCCTATACTTAAGTGTGTGTACTTAAGTGTAGATAAACTTGGTTGCCTGCCGAGTTTCCATTGAAAGTCGGCTAGTAAGTTTACCAAATTATATTAATAAAATAAGTTGGGTTTCTTTTAAATAAAATAACTTACTCCCGTGACATTCTTCTGTAACTGCATAGATAGGTACATGATTTACGTATTTACATTTGAAGATTAATATTAGATTTATAATTAAGACAGTCTCAAACAGATCTTTAGATTAAATACACCCAAGAATGCTGTCGTCTACATTCTTAAAGATTTAATTTTAAGCTAATTTATTTCCTTAAGATAATTACGGTTTACAACTATGAAACTAACCTATACACAATTGATTTACTTATATTTTCAACATTAAAACGTCTAATATTAAAGAAATATTAGTTATGTATTCAGATCAAATTGCATGTGCCAGGTAGTTAAGATTCATTTAAAACCACTTCTTAATTGAGGTAAGGTTTGTAATTTCCACTATGTAACTTACTGTAACAGGGTATTTCCTGTAACGTTGTAGTTAACACCAAATATGTTTTTCGGTTAAAAATAAAATATGATCCCAAATTTTCTAGCAGTTATAACATCTAAAGTATTTTTAATTAAATAAAGAAGAAAAAAAACTTCCGTTCACTGGAAAACACATGGTCAGATGCAATATAGTAATATATACAATATATAAGCTGTTATAACGCAGAAGCAATGCATAACAAGATTACCTGCTGCTAAAACAATAACAAAAGGAAGTTAGGAAGATATCTAAACACAGGGTCAGAGCCCATTTAGGCATCAATTATATACACATACAATCTCTAAGAGGTTAACAACAGATTATACAGATTATATTACAGATAATGAAAATTTGCCTAAAAATTACCACACACATCTAATTTTAGAGAGAAAGAATTGAAAGGCCGTCAACACACTTCGGTTCTTGAATATATAGAAGTGATTCTAGCCATGAATGCCGTAAGCACTTGCCATCATGGGGAACTATCTGGTCGGATTAGCTCTTACATTATCTACAGCCAGAAAACTAAAATATCTTACTGCCCGGAGTTTAGCTGCAAGCCAGCGGAAGAACTAAGTAAACGTATTTACGTCCCTTTTTTTACTTTTTTTTGTGCGGAAATCTCCTCGAATACCACCGAGTGGTGGTTATGTTGGACTCGAACCGACTAAAAACCGCACACCATCTCGGGTACTAGAAGCCGGGGAACCAGGTGTTCCCTCGGAAGGAAATTCCTAGAACCCTTACGTACCTCGGGCCACCCACTGTTTGTAGGTGGCCTCCTCCTATGTAGCAAGTCATCGCGTTCCTATTCTATACAGAAAAGGGCGCGAGCAATTTTTAGGGCTCGCGTCGCCACCCCGGCCTGCTTCTGCTAGGGTGAGGGTGAGGCCACTTATCCGGCTCACCTGTCACCCTCAGGCTTGCGCTTATGGAGGATGGAGATCATTTAGTGATCTCCGGCGCCTGAGTCATCTGCGATACCTGGCCCGTTCCCAGGCCTGGCGGACAGGGAGAGTTCTAAACCTCTCCCGGTCCCGCTCCGCCGTCTCCTTCGCAAGCATTACTTGCTCGAAGAAAGAGACGGCAGAGTTCCACGCGCTTTCGCTCCGCAACATTGCCTCAATCATGTTCCCAAGCGAGAGAACCCCCACCCCGATGGCCGCTAAGAGATCACGCCTCGGCTTGTCCCACGCCGGACATTCTGCCAGCGTGTGGAATGCCGTGTCCACGGTTTGGCGATCACAGTGGTAGCACTCAGGCGTTGGTTCCTTGCGGATCAGACACAGGTGCTCTCCGAAGCACCCTTTCCACTTGATCACCTCTGTCAGCCGGTATGAGAGGCTCCCGTGAGGCCACTCGAGCCAATCCTCCTTAACGGTTCTTACCGCCGCAATGACGGCGTGCCCAGCGCTCGGTTGCCCAAGTCGTTCCTTCCATTCTTCCATGAGAACCTGGCGGAGTTGGGATTCCTGGTGTTTGATTTCTCGAGCCTCAGGACTCCTACCCAACTCCCGCGTCTCCTTGCGCCACTGATAAAGAGCCGCAAGGGCTCTCGCCTCTAGGTCCCATGGTGGAGTTCCGACCAGGAGACTAACCGCCACAAAGGAGATTGTACAGTACCCCCTTATGATCCTGATGGCTAGCACTCGTTGCGGTGGTCGCAATAGCGCGATACTGCTGGCCATCAGGACCCCCGTCCATACTGGGGCCCCATAAAGGGCCATGGACCGCACAACCCCCGCGTATAGTCTCCTGCAGGCGTCGTATTTACGTTCCTAATAATCACTACAGTGATTGTTTAAATTTAAATTTTAATAGTGCTAATATACCACATTACTGCAAGAAATCAAGAACTAAGATTTCCCTTGCCCTTTCTCCAATTCCTCATTAGGAGCAGGAATTACATTGTACTGCACTACGGTGCGGCGCCAAGAGTAGCGTATCGCAGTCACATTGCGACAATGCCGACTGTGTCATGGCCACTGGTGAATGTCCACGCCATATACAACCATAGTATAATATTCGGTGTAATTGTACACGCGTAAATCGTTCGATATAAATGTCACACGCTGATCAAATTCGTCGTGCCTAGAGGTTTGGGCAGCCGATTTCGGAATTGGATCAATTTGATAATCGACAAAATACTTGTCAACTTATTAAACAGAAAGAACTTATAGGACACTTAGAAATATAGTAGGTAAATAATAAAATATTATTCTTAAATAAAAAACAACGTTGTGATCTATACAAATAAATGAAATTGGAGTGTCTGCTTGTAATATTAAAATAACCGTTTTTACTAAATGCATATGCACGTATACCAAAATAACGTTCTTTACAATTTTTGTCTAACTTTCTATTTGTTCCGGTTAATCTCTGGAATGGCTAAACCGATTTTGATGGGACTTTCACAAGCAGACAGCCTATGTAATAAGGAGTAATTTAGACAACTTTTTTAGGCTAGCTTTACCCGGCTATGTAGCCCGCGGTTGTAAAGGTACAACAATAACCGCGGCTAACACCGCGGTACTCTATCGCTAGTTAGGAAATATAAAAAAGAAGGTTTTAAATTATAATTTCCAAACATACAATATTTATTAGGTTAACAAATTACTATATGTAATATATTAAAAAAATATTTTTAATTTGCATAAATCTAGATCAAGTTCAGTCATAAGTATAAAACACCGGATAGTATGCAAAACAGCAAATATTCTTCTGCGTATTTATTCACCAATAGATTTTCAATGTAATGAGATGGGTAATTAAACTATACTCAAGTTGCTCTCTGGTTGGTGACAATTATTCATGTAGTTTCAATAAAAGCATATATATTCTTAATTACCTTTAATACCATTTATGTCTATCGATATCTTCACAGATCTTGACCGACATTTACTTGGTGGCCTTTTGGTGTAGCAGACCACATAATATACAATCACACCATGGTGTGACAGTAGCAAATATCGAACTAAAAATTAGTTAAAATCATTCAATGGCATAGAATTAAATACATGACAGTATAGTATAATTGTCAGCTAATAATGTACTGTCTAATATTACAAACTATCATAAAAACATAAGGAATATATTATACGAGAGCAAGATGTAGAGATCAACTATCTGGCATCAAAAATATTTTTAAATAAAAACCCGATCCTAATTAATGAAATGGACCAAGTTAAATGAAGTGGACGTAGGAATATTGCCTATTACAACTTTTAAAATTATCTTTTAATGTCCTTGTGTGGTAATGTGATACCAACGCTCCCATTCGCTCCAGTTTCCGAGGCTTTGCACTTTCACTATCATTGTGAGACCGTTTTACGCAATCAGTATACTGTATGCGTGGTATATGTAGTTTGAACTTAAACTATAAACTAATTAGTTTTTAAGGTACTACTTTAAATAAAAGACATTTAAGTATAGAATATTTATACTTATTTAAATATTTTCACGCACATCCGACTTTAAAATAATGATACGCAAAGGCGATTTATATTTACCCGGATAGTGGTCTTAAATGAAAAGAATAATTTGGGTATTTGAAATTAATTTATATTTAACACAAGTTTGATTTAAATAATTGTTGTTTAGCTTTATTAAGTGTTTTTATATTAATCTTAATTAACAATAGTTTAACGAAATTTACACTAACTAATTTGTATTTGAATACCATAAACTAAATATCAAATATATCTAAAAGGTTAACTACAGGTTTTCGTTTCTTAACTATTTTTTTAATCACCTCCACGGGCCCCGATTCTTGTACTGAACTATGATATCTATCATCTTGAGACTCATCGTCGTAACTATTTGTGTAATGAGGACGATCGTATTCATCATCAACGATCCTATATTCATAGTTTTCAACAGTTGCAGGTTTTCTTAATTTCTTTTTAGGAACTAAGACATAATCTTCTAGGTTTTCTCCAATAGTTGGGTAATGATGTTCAGGTTCTCGATTCTTATAAGGCCTTTTCTTCTTTGGCCTGTATACGAAATCATCAGGATAATATTTTTCATGAAGTGGTGCATCTGGTATAACAGGGAATGTATATTTCGTTGATCCCGAAGGATGTGCAGTGTATTCCTCGTACTTGTGATCTCTATAGCGTCCATTATCAAACTGTTTAACGTATCTATTGTAATCATAGCTTGATTCAGCGTATTTATCATTATTGTCTCTATAAGATTCTGCGGGAACCTGTGGATATTTCTTATTCAGTTCTAAATCTACTATGTTAGAATACGAATGATCTCTAATACCGTAACTTTCTTTTTTAGTTTTTGTTTTACAATTCGGATCGTAACGGTATCCGCCGTGACTCGGTGGTTGGATATCTGGAGAATCATCATATGGGTGTCTTATTGTGATACTATGTGTGTAGTCACTTGGTTCCGAATCTAATGTATCGTCCATATATGGTAGGTGCTTTAACTTCTTCTCATTAAAATATTGACTATATTCTGATAATGTTTCAGTAGGTCTTTTAGGTCTCCTTCTTTCTTTTTCATAGACATCTGCAGTGTCTTCAGGAAAATCATAGTATCGATCATAATTTGAAATAGACTTTCCTTCTTTAGAACTTCGTTCAGTTTCGTCAGAAAGTGCTCTATTTTCAGTATTGACTGTAGCTTGAAACCCAGTATTCGGTCCTGCTGCATATTCCACTGTTCTAGTGGAGCCGTCTGGTTCAACCACACTGTAGTGACCTGTAATAAATATGAAGTAATAAATATTACTTAGCTTATAAATATTTGACTTAATTTGTTATTACCTGATTTTACTGCAATTATTAACACTTAACATTTGAATGACCTAATAAAGTAGTTTTAATTTTGTTATTAATTAAGTGCATCAATTTATGTAGATACGATTGTTAGAAAATAACTTGACAAACGAATGGTTCATCGTAATCGTGCAATATTTAATGTTCTTTGATGATATGAAAGGTGATAGTTTTAGCTGTCTATGTTTGTACATTCCAGCATAGCGCCCAAACTACTGAGCCGACTTTAAGAATGAAGTATGAGGCCTGTTTAACATAGGCTATAAACATTTTACCAAAAGTGTTTACGTGTTTGTGAAATCGATTGTTAAACATTTTCTTGCTCAAATTGCCTTAATAAAGTTCTATACTATATCTATTTTAATACGTGTTAAAAGTAATTTACTTCAAATAAAATGGATTTTATATTTAAAAAGTATAATTGATTTGATTTTTTACGGCTACGATATTGACAATGTGTGATAAATATTTAATATTCATTCTCTGCACACTTTTTTTTATTTATTGAAAACTTTTTGCACTTGTTGTACAAAGGAGGACTTCGTGCTATAAGGCAGTCTCTCCCAGTCATCTTTGTTCAATCATAGAATGAACATGAACTAGACAGATTCAATTTAATCTTTAATATACCTTTTACAGTATCACCATCCCTGGACTCCCATACGGTCTTAATATCTCCAGTGCGCCCATCAGACACTCCGTAGCTGAATGAGTAACTTGATTTTCCCTGACAAGAAGAAATACAATCACTGTTTAATGCATTCATATTTTTTGCTCAATTCATAATTGCATCGTGATGTCAATAATTTTAAAAAATTGGAGAATGTGTGAAGTGATAGCTTGCGTGTCGTAGTTTGGTATTTCACCCATTATAACAGTTTGCATGTTCAACCGTTTGCATTTCTTATTCTGAATAATTAATATGAGTTTTAATCGTTTCCATACTATAGGTATGCGAATAAATATTTATAATCAGGTAGAGTGAGGCTACGATTGTCAGTCTGTCCGTCAATTGCTAAGCGTAACTCGTGTTCTGTATATCACTCTCGATCACGACTACTTGTTGCAACATTGGAAACCGGTATTATTCTAAGCGATGTTGAACAATTGAATAGGCTACAATAGTTTACATAAGGCCTGTCACTTAAATTTTAAAAAAGTGCAAGTCTTAACTTTTACTATTTCAAAGTAATATAATAAGTTATTCATTATCGATAATAGGCACTCATGTAGTAAAATTCATATATATGGATGGATGAACATTCTTAATATTATTTTTTTCCTCGAAAAAACCGTAAAGCCGCCGGTCCCGGTGCCATACAACCATCTTTGGCAATATTTACGAGTAGTTGAAACGCTAAGAAAATCATCAACAATCTTTCTACGGAACTACAATAGCGTCTAGTAATTTGGTTGTAGAGTTCTAATGGCAGCTCTCGTAAAAAAACAAAGTTAAGCCGTATTGTAGTAGACTTAAAGCCGACTCTAACCTAGTTTGGGAAAAACGGAAGAGGTACACGACTGGCGTGAAGCCATTCGTCGAGGCTCGATGCCTCGCTGGTCATCCTTGAGTGGGCAGGGCGGCAGCACGGGACCCTTTTCTTGACGCAGGTACTTTCCTAGGAGGGTACTGTGTCCCACCTGTCGCCTCAGCGATCACAGTGAGGACTCGGTACACTGCTCTCACACACGGGTGATTTAGCCCGCCGCTGGCATTTTGCAACGTTGGGCCCTCAGTGCACTCATCGAAGGAGATCTCTCGCTACCAGCCGCTATACGGTTCATGGCTGGTAGCGTCAGTTGTTTTACCGCAGTCGCAACCTTCTGCAAAGATGTAGTTTTGCAGAAGGAGGCAGTGGAGAAGGCCCGGGAGGACGACCTGGAGTCGGATCCAATTCGCCGCCAGCGAACCGGACGGCGGAGGCACGTCGCTAGTGCCTCATGTCACTCTCCCTGTGTGTGGACTGCGCATGGACGGAACGAATTTTCTTTTCCATGCGCTTCAGTGGCCAGCCGCGAGAAGGAGGAGTACCGTACATCGCCTAATTGATTAGAGAGTTTTTACGAGCAGATGGGGCCCGTGTCAGTGCGGGCAGACGCTGGAAGGGATCCATATGTGTTAAAATAGCAGGTCCCGGATCCTTCCCATCCCAGGCGTAGAGTGGCACACCGTGTGGTTTTAGTCGGTCCGATTCCGACGCACCACCCCACCACAAACTTCGGTGGAGTGGTGTCAATAACATATTTTCGAATTTCTTTTAGATTTCTAGCCTAGATCACAGTAAAAAAACTAGATATCGTCATTTGTCGTTTTAGTGTCGTTATAGTATATTGAAAATAAGTTTACGTTTGATTAATATCTATTTATTTTCATTTCACATAAGTAAGATTATATAATAACAGTAATAAGATAAATAACACATGTCGACGGTCGTTTTCTCGTCAAGTTCAAGACGAACCTGGCACACGCGCGTGCGCGTCGTGCACCGTTATTCAATGTCAATGACGAATCGTTCACTTTCCTTGATTACCGCTCCGTTTGGCGCATCAAGTCTCGCTTTTTATTATTATGTAAGAACTTGCTGCTGCCCGCGGCTCCGCCCACGTTTATGTTGGTAGTCGCGGCAAATAGTAGCCTATGTGTTATTCTGATATATAAATTGTATTTATTAAAATCCATTCGACAGTTTTTACCGAAAGAGTAACAAATATTCATCCATACTTACAAATTTTCGCGTTTATAATATTAATAGAATGTAGGTAGAAAAATTTAAGATCGTGTTTTTACCTTAAGTTTTTATTTTTTTGAGAGAATAGTTCACTAATTCTCATTCATAATCGTATGTCTGTGTGTTTTACGGATACCGACAATTATTGCAATGATTAAATTATATATTTTAATATTACATATATATTTACAGCAATAACGCGTTCATTCTATTACAATCGAAAGTATTATTGACAGTTTTACATTTTTTAAAATCAGCCGGCAAAGCCGGCACTCGGCTTTATCTTGTTTAAAGTGTAATATTTGAAATTGTTTAAAAATCATACCTATAACAGTATTACATATTAAATAGTCTCGTTATAATGAGAAAAGTGGGTGAACAAGACTACGTTGGCCGTAGTTGTTTCGACATTCTGCGTCCACTTTTAATAAGAATTCGTGCTCATTGACATGTCGCAAACTTCGGTGATAAGCGTATATGGTTGGTAAATCGATTTGTAGCACAAACAAGTAATAAAATAAAAAAAAAAACCTACTGCGAAAAAACTCGACTGCATATATTTTTTTCTTTTTTTAATGTACCCAGAGTCACTCTCACGGCTAAGAAGAATGTATTGACACTACTCACATAAAAAAGACAAGCCGTTTGGGTTCTAGGGCGTGGCAAAGAAATATATACCATGAATTAGAATTTCATTGATACAGTTTGGCTCTGGACTGGTGATTTAATTTAACATGTCTAGTAATTATCGATATATGGAGTCAGCTGCAAGTAGCTGCTTGTTGTTTTTGACTAAGAGTTTAGTTATTATTAAAACAGCAGAAAAATAAAGAACACCATAATCAGTTCTTTGTACATTTTATTGTAAAAGTTTTTCATAGAGGTGAAAATATCTGCTCATCATCATCTTCCTAGTCTCTATTATTCCCAAGGTTTGAGGTCAGCTTCTAGTTTAACCGGTTTCATCAGAATATCAGTTCTTACACGAAGTGACTGCCATCGGACCTCCGCAACCCTAAGGGTGAACTGAATTCGAATGTTGACCTAGTTTTAAGTATATTTGAAGGTACTGACTTCCCCATAACGATTGAAATAGATGTTCATGACAACTGAGACCGATGGCTTAATGTGCTCTCCGAGGCACGGGTGGGAAACACCGCCATCTTCCAGACTCCCGGCTCCTATTAAGAATTTAATATAAAAAAAAATAAACGGCAGTCCGACCCGGGAATCGATCCCGAGATCTTTCGATCTGCAGTCCTTTACGTTAATTACTAAAAAAGCTCGAGTTGATTCAAGCATTTTTAGTCAAACTCAAATATTGAATTTAAAAACATCTCAACATGATATCTGATTCGATAAATAGATACTTCTATAGTTCTATTAATTTAATTAATGATTTATGGTCATTTAGTTTACGATATTTTAATAATATTATGATACTCAAACTAAACTACTTACGTTTTCTTTTGCTTCTTCAATTTTGTCGTCAATAAATTCCCCTTCTTGACAATTGACTGCCAACAATTTGGCCAAGAGGACCTAGAATTTCAATAGTTATATCAATTTGAGTTTGTTTAAAGGACTGTATTATATGGTTATAATAAACGCTTTAAAAACCTATGAAATGATTATTTTACAAAAAGATTTACGTTATTATTAATTTGCTTTCATTCTAAAATGTTTTACACTGCCACTTCATGGACAACAACCTGAATATATATCTATTTAATTAATTATCACTGTTTTAGTATTAGTTCTTTTTTAAATCAGTTACTTGTATTTAGTTTAATATACTAACATTTATATATAGTACTTACTAATATCACAAAATTTCTATCCATGTTTCTTGACCTATTACCACATAAAAGTCACGTCACTAAATCAGGACAGAATCACTGAGAAAAATTAAACATGAAAAATAACGAGCCTACCCATTTCAAGGTTGCAACTGAAATACTAGTTGATTTCACCAACACTTACCTATTTATAAACGCACACAGGGACATCCCCGGAGTATAATGAGTATCGTACGAGTGTACACACTCAGCCAACATAATGAAACAATTAGTTGACTAGAATACAATATTGCTTGATTGTAGCAAAGCTAATGGTAATGACCTGATATTTTTTGCTGCAACATTGTATGTATTACAAGGAATTGTAATTTTGAATTCAGAGGCAGTAATTACGGGTTACACTAATTTTATGCTTTGAAAACATCAGTGAGATCGTCGTAGTTTTTTTTTCATTAATGTTAGAAGGTTGTCTGGTTTCCATTAACTTGATTTGTGAATTTGAATCATTGGATCTGGAATAATAGGGTTTATGAATGAAACGAAAAACGAAACGAAATGAGACTAAGGAGCTAAAACAGCTCCGAAATATTTAGCTTTTGGTTTCTTTTACTATCTTGAAATCTTGAAATATTATACTTGATGTCACTTCCACTAACGAAATATTCGAAAATAACATCTAAGATATTCAATTCATAAAGGCATAAAAATATTAGGATCAGTCGTAATTACATAGTAGCCAATAAAAATCAAATGAGGTAACATTGTCATAATAGCAATACATGCAAATTAAGGAAAGCGTACACTTTCAGATATAATAGCGCGGCAGTTATTATCGTATCAGTTTTTTTTAATTAGCAATGTTAATTTACCTACAATTGCAGGCTGTAAATTTTGTAATTACATTACGATATTCAGTGTTATTGGAGACCTTGACTCCGATCTGGGGATAAAAGTGCTTACTTTTACGCCATGTCTCTCGGTAAGATAATTAGAGCAATGTATATTAGGGTTTACAGACATAAAGATATTATTGCATGTGACTGGGGTGTTTTTATGATGTTTTGTGAAAAAAAATATTTTACTTCTACTACTAAATATATGTAAATATAGGGGATTTGACGTTACCGTGCAAAGTTGCAGCCCACTGACGTGCAAAATATTTACATAATTGATATTTCGAAATTGTTCTTTGCCCGCTAAATTTAGATCACAGCTTAATAAATTATTTTATTACCACCTCTGACAGTACACTATAGTCTGTGTTGTGTTACAAACAATTAACAGTAAGATAAATTTTTCTACTATCACATTTCTGAGTAAATTCTCTCAATTACTAGAGAATATCTCTCTGTGTATTTACTGGCCATATTATTTTTAAATTTACAAATGATTATAAAAAAAATTAAAAATCCAGACACCGACTGCAGACAGATTTTAGGTACCTTTACACACCCATTAAAATATTACTTTGTTTAAATGAATAAATAATAAGGTAGGTATACACTAGAATTGTCACTCAGTAATTTTAGAAGAGCCAGTTTTTTTTACGCTTTTCAGTGTTTCTAGGCAGGCAATTATCGTACTATGATTTTTAATTCGGTTTAATTACTTTCTTAAGTTTTATTTTTTTCATTGTTAGTGCAAATAATCGTAGGTAAGTAATATGATGAACTATTTCTTAAAATTCCTCTCACGAATGTCACATCCTACGGAAACGACCATCTTCAAATGTTACTTTTGCTGATGCGAATAACTATAGTCGTTTAAAGACGTTTGAAAACTGAGCATAGTGTCCAAAATTATGTAGAGATATAACATTTCTGTTACCGAGAGCGTGATCTACGGGGCAACGGGGATCGTGTCCAAGTTTAAATTACCTGCGCCTTGCCGTGATCAAATAGAAGTTAATAAAAGCAAAAAAAAATAGAGGGCTAGTTACCATATTACGTAGTAAAATGTTAATCATCAGTTGGGTGATTGTGATACATTAACTCCTGAGGGTCTAGTGAGACTTTATATCAGGTCTAATCAATCGTCATGGTGACTGCGTTCAGTTTTCAACCGACTCGTACTGGATCTTCAACAATCGCAACTCTAAACGCGCTCGCCGTGACAATCGACTTAATGAGAAACAAACCGTTAAGAAGCTATATCTACCATCATCAGTTCAAAATCATGAAATTATGTCTACTAAACTCAAATACCAGAATAACTTTAGGAAATATATGTAAAACATAGTACGTGCCTATAAAATTTAAGGGGTTTTCCTCGATTTCCTTGGAATCCCATCATCAGATCCTGATATGGTGATAATGGATCCACCATCTATTTTGTACATTAAAGCATTAGGCATTTACATATGAAATTTATGATTCACCTTATACAATTTGTTTATGATAACAATAATAACCTGTCACTGCGAAAAAGAAAGCAGCAGGGACATAATATAACTTAACATAGTTTGACAACTACTAACTTAAATCAAGGCCGTGAAGCGAATTGTGGATTATACTTACACTTCAAAACTGAATTTTATTTGATGAATTTTTAAACAAATTTGACCTAATAACTTTGATTCAGACTTTCATCCAGGAAAACAAGAATGTCGTAGACGTAATAACATTATTCTTCTGTTTCCTTAACACCACTTTCCGGCAATACAAAAAAGATCATGATGACGATAATCAGTATTTCAAAGGAATAATCTATTATAAAGATTAATCATAAATGGAAGTAAAAGTAAAGTGCTTTAAACACCCGGCATTTTCCGCACATATCTATCATTGTTACTCATACAATGATTGAAAGAAAGTAAATTGTTGGCCGATGTTTCAAATCTTTGACAGGTTAAGGCAGATACCTGATTGGAATATAAGGCGCACTGAAGCGTAAATTAATGTTACTGTTAAAATTAAGTTATTCAGTAAAAATAAGGGGAAGTTACTGAGTCTGTAATACTTTATCCTGATGCAATGAAATTGATAATCCGAGTATGTAAATTAGAGGACAATGATAAGCCATTATTTTACACCAAAGGTAAGCAGTGATGACTATTTTGCGCAACAGTTCTCACAATATCCACAGTTGTAGTAAATATGTTAAAAGTGGTCGCCTAGATCGAAGACAGTTTTGTGTTTTGTAAAAATTTTAACCGTCGTGACATTGTTGTTGATATGGAAAAAATAATGATAGTTCTGAATAATCTCGAAAAGACCTATGCAAAAATAATTTAAACAAACAATAGGCTCAATATATGAAAGTCATCGTCTGCAAACACCAGAAAGCTATGGAATCGTGGAAGTTTCTTTAAGAATATGAAAATGAAGTCACATTATTCCTTTAACATTGATGTAATATTTCATATTGTTCTGTACAGCGAGAGTAGCGTTAGTTAGTTAGCGTTAGTTAATCTCAATCGTATAAGTTAACGAATAACAAATGTTGTTTATTTTTTATGAGATAGGTGGCAAACGAGCAGAAGTATAGCCTGATGGTAAGCGATTACCACCGCCCATGGACACCCGCCACACCAGAGGCTTCACAAGTGCGTTGCCGGCCTTTCAAGCAGGAGTACGCTCTTTTCTTCATGGTTTGAAGGTCGCATTAGTCCGGGAATACCGCAGGCGACATTCCATTTCCAGTTTTATTTTTTAAACTTAATAGTAATGTAGATAACTTCATACATTGTAACTACATTTGCTTTACACGTTAATGTAAGTGTCCTAGCAATATTTATTAAAACCGTTGAGTAGCATTTCATGCATGAACTCCTGGTATAACGATGATGAATTTGTGTTGTAAAAGTGATATGAACACTTTCTATCACAATGGTAACAAAAAATATTCTATTTTACTAGCTAGAAAAGAAAACAATACTTTTTATTTATTTTTTGTATTTGCATATCGTAGTATAAAAATTACAATTAGATTTTTACAAGCACTTACAGTTTCTTTTTACTTCGTAAGTGTTTTTTTTATTAAATAATAGCTAATAACTAAAAACTTCTACAATAATAAATTGGTAGCCATTTAAAATAAATATTTAAGTTACATTTTTTAGCACATCGTTCAGTAGTCTACTTAGTACAGTAGATGGAATCCCAAACTTTGCAAAATATTTGCAATCAAAATAACTTAATTATAACTCTAACGGCACATTGAAAATAAAAGTCATAAATTAGTGGATTGAAGTTACTATCACAGTCCGGTACTGGTTACATATATCATAAAATAAATAAAGCGACATCTATTGGTCAGATTTAGAACAATCAATCAACGCCATCTAGTGGTGCAAGTTATAACCAGAATAGCCGTGAGGTTTGTAGTATGGTTGAGATTGTTTAGCTACACCGATACGCTTTACCACTGGATGGAAACCGTATTTGTCAGCAGTGTATTCTACAATTCGCGTGGTACCATCTGGTTCAAGAAGGGAGTATGCACCTGGAAAATATTAAGTTAATTAATATCGAAATATATGTGTTTGCTGTTATAAAAATATATATATTAAAAAAATAATGTGTAATTTTTTTAAGTATCTTTTTAATTTCTTTACAGAAGAAACATACATATATTTTAAATTTTTACTCAACTTGAATACTAAAAAATGTCTCATTGAAATAATGTAAACAGTCAAAGTTCGCGCGTTTGATTTCTTGTGTCATATTTTTTACTTGTTTTACAATGGTATTGTGCTGTATACATTTAATTTAGTACAACTAACTTACCCTAGATGGAGTAGTTTCATTTTATTGAAAATAATAATATAATTAGTATTCTCAATAGAGTAAAATGCTCGAAAATAGGCAGCGAATAGCTAGCATTACTGTTGTTCCCCTTTTTTTTTCAAAAACAAAGTCCAATAAAATAATATATTTGGAAACATACTTCATTTAGTAATCAAAAAACAACAGATTTTGTATTCGAATCTCGAAGAGTTGTTTTAACGTATATGTTTTTAATATGAGCAATAAGATTTTACTGTTTTTATTTTAATATGAGTTAATAGGATTTGTTTGCCTCGGTGGCGCATCAGTAGAGTAAGCGACTGATGTGCTTGAAGTCTCGGGTACGATTCCCGGGTCAGACCAAATGTTTGTATGATCTGCAAATATTTGTTTCGGAGTTTGGTTATTTTCCATGTGTAATGTGTTACGAAAAAAGTATTTATGTATTTATATCAGTTGTCTACTCCCCATAACACAAGCTCGGCTTAGTTTGGGACTAGATGGCGTTGTGTGTTAAATGTCCAAAATATTTATTTATTTATAGGCACCTTTAACAACATCTCCATCTCGGGTTTCCCACTGAGACTTGTGGTCACCAGTGTGCGGGTCGGAGACTGCATAGTTGAAATCATATTTTGGGTAAGACTGAAACATACAATATACTGTTAAAAATCCTATGAATATTTGTTATACTGTATTGTTGAATACAAGAGCTTGACTATATGGAACAATACGTAGACTTGGGAAAGCAGGTGTTTTCGAACAAGAACTCGTTCACCCCAACGGTTATCGGTTCTTCGGCAAATGTGGCGAGCCCACTGCCACTTCAGCTTGCTAATCCTGTGGGCTAAGTCGATAACCCTGGTTCTTTGTCGGATCACCTCGTTTCTGATGCGATCCCTTAGAGAAACGCCGAGCATAGCCCTCTCCATAGCACGCTGAGCGACTTTGAAATTATGGACCAGTCGAACCGTAAGTGTCCACGTTTCGGCTCCGTATGTCATTACGGGTAGGACGCACGCATTGAAGACCTTCGTCTTTAGGCACTGTGGGATCGACGATGAGAAGACCCGACGAAGTTTCCCAAACGCCGTCCAACCTAGCTGGATTCTTCTATTCACCTCGTCCTCAAAGCTGTTTCTACCTAACTGCAAAGTCTGCCCGAGGTATACATATTTTTGAACAACTTCGAGAACGGCACCGTGTACCGCAACCGTTCCGTTAGTACATGTTCATTGAACATGACCTTGGTCTTGTCCAAGTTCATCCGTAATGAAATAATACAGAATTTCAAACTTCTTCAGCTCTATTACTAAATTGTGTTCTATAATCCCAAACTGTTAGATTTATCATAATAAATTAGTAAATCAAAACTTTATAAGTATTTTACTACTAACTAAAGAGTACCATATCCTGATTTCAAGTTATAGTACTTCATTCAATCTATTCATTTTAGATACGTCAAAATATTGATTTACAAGTGAAACGTTTTTTGTGTATCTATCTGTAAATGAAGATTCTGAAAACTAAAAAATCTATTCGTTTTTTATCATTTCTCGTTTGACAACTGATTACTTTTTTTGCCGAAAACCAACAAACTTGTAGACAAAACCTAGTAATCTATTAACAACCTTCCAAGCATGTCGTGCCGTCGGCCTTTCTATCATTTTGTAGCTTCAATTGTAGTTTTCCTGTCTCAAATGACGTAATAAATTCTCTGCTACCCTCAAATCACAAACGACACACAATGCAAATGACACTGACGCAAACATTATAAGTATGGCAACGTCATGGTGTCTTACTGTTACGGTACTTACTTCCATCAATTTCAAAAAAATGAAGACCTTATTGAATTATGAATAAGTTTGAGAATTGAAATTTCTACAAAATTATTAATTTTAGAATAACGACACGATTTAAAATACTCTTCGTGAAATGTGGCTCTTATCGGACATCAAAGGAAACAAAAATTAATTTAAAATGGCTTGACTTTTTTTTATTCATCTAAGAATAATAGGAATTAAAGTGTGGATGTGAAAATACACTTTGGCTTTACCGATAGGTTCATGATCTCAATTCAACATTACGATAAAAAATTACATCGTATTAATATACTTACATCATGACCGCTTTCCTTAGTATAACCTTGGTTATATTCACCCTGATCTATGTAGTACTCGTAAACTTGAGGCTCAGAAAGGCCTATTCCGTGTCTACTGTACCCTGACAAACCAACACTCTTCCCGTTATACTCTGTCAACACTGCCTGAGTTCCTGCGTAACCACTGTGAATATAGACTGCCTGAACAACAGCAGACAATGTGGCTAACGCAAGTACCTGGAAAAAAATGTTTGTGTTATTTTCGAAAAAGAGTTTGTTCGGAGAGGGTGTTCGGAATAAAAAGAGAAGTTGTTTCCAGGAGAGCAAAGTCGGGAGCAAGAAGTTGAATTCTAATATCACCCGCTTACCTTGTAAAAAATATACGCATGAGGTGTGTGTATTATTTCTAATAGTAGCAATACTGACTAGACTGATCGACAGTACAATGAAATGTAAGGGAAATTCGCATCAATTGTAATATGTAAGGTCAGTATTTCATGGGTCAACTTAAGTCACAGTCTTTAGTCTGAATTCATAATCCTTTCCAAATTACAGTTATATTTAGGTACTTCTAGGTGAATATTTAGCAATATATAACCTAAATAGTAGCTAGAGGTTTGGTGGGTAGTAGAATTGATTTGACTGCATGGTTAGCCTAGTGTTAAATAGGTCCCCACGCTGTTTTCTACTGAGCCAAGTGTTACGAGTTTAAATTTCACATAGACAACACTTTGTGTGTTCCACGAAGTGTTGTTCTGAGTCTGGGTGTTCTTTGTGTCCGTTTTATGTATATTTGTACACTCTCCCACGACACAGGATGTATATTCCTTTGACGGAGTTGTATTTTAAAAGAGAAAAATAATTAATTACTACCAACAAACCACTTACTAGTTCCAAGTACCGATCAATAATTCTACTACCAACCATCTCTTTGTATACTAAAAAACAATAACGAACTGTTCGTCTTACATGTTTATAAACGAAATCAAGTCAATTTATTGACTACACTATCTGTCCGCTATCTATAAGTATTAACTATATTTTACTTTACATTGCCCTTCCTGCCTAAAATTCAAGACAGTCCCAATTTTCTAATCTTTGATTTCCAAAGAAAAAAGTAGTTGCCGTCATTATACTTCACGAGTACGGATTAATTACAATTGATATGAAACAGGTATTTAACACGCGTATGCCTACATAATTGGGAATACAGGCATCACTCACTTTTGCATTCTCGTTCGTCATTATCATCAACAGTTTTGAATAGTCAACCGCTGGACATTACTTCTTAGAAAGATGGTTTTGGTTTGATTGTATAGGGATACGTATCTATTATACTTATTAATGATATCTATATACATATATGATGATATAATCTAACTATTTCACAAACTATATTACAACGAATATAACGTTCAGTCATAGAAAATTTATCACAGTATTTTCTTTCACTGTCAATGTAACAAATATTTTAAAAGTACAGGATGCTTTGAGTCAGAACAGGGTCTCTAAACACTTTGAAGCTAAGAGAATTGTACGCCATGATCTGACAAGATCAGCAAACTATAGTATATAAATAATATGGAATCATTAAAATGTATGTATGATCGACTACACCTGATTACATTTTTTTTTAATGTGTTTCTTATTGTTAGGAAAAGGGTTGTATATAAAAAAATATAAGTGAACCGAAAGCATTATATTTCCTTAGTCCGTTACTGTACGCTACCCCTGGGAAGCTGAGGGCATATATACTTAAACAAGTTTTTCGGAAATTTAGAGAATATTGCTACTACGATAACCGTACATTCTCTACGTACTACTGACATATGTAATATTGATTTTCAATTAGAACAATGTACCTTTGTACGACCAACAATGTACTAATGATAGAACAATGCGAGTGGGTGTTGCTTATGTCCATGAGGTCTATTTAAACAGTCCCTGTAAACTAGTAACGTTTCCCAATGTAGCATAACGTTAACTGTAGCTACTTTTGGATATTCTAAATTAAAATTACTCAATGATTTTTATTACATATACTAGCTCAATCGCCGAACTTCGTCCCACCTAACAGACAATAAAAGAGAAAACGTTTTAACTGATATTTATTAATGATCTTTCTATGAAATTACTGTAATATTTTATTACATTTTATCCTATTCCAGACGAAGACCAATCTAAAAATATTGTAAATGGTATAACTAACACGACTTTCTTTTATATATAGAAATGAACCAAAAGGTGTTTCTGTTAGCTTATGAGAGTATTTTTTTCATTATTTGTATTTATAGAAATAAATATTTCGGACATCTGATTCACAACGCCATCTAGTCCCAGACTAAGCAAAGCTTGTACTGTGGGTACTAAACAATAGATATAAATTCATATTTACTCTTTTTTTGAAATAGATACAGTTGAATTATGAGTTATATTCTGCACTTGCATATAACATAATAGTCCCCAACCCGCACTTGACCAGCGTGGGGACGTTTGGCCTTAACCCTCTCCTGACAGGAGACCCGAGCCCAGCAGTAGGACATTATGGGTTGTTGATGATGACATGACATAAAAGATTATTTGCTGAAAACCGCTTTAAAAAGATTTACGTGGTTCACGGAATAGTATCATTATGTATATGTATTAAAATGTATCATCGCTGATACATTTTAAAAGTAAATAATAATAATGAACTTATTTGTTAATTCAATCATTACTATTCAAAGTGACTTGATGAAAAGGATATCAAATCTATATTACGTATGTTTATGAAAATTCTATTTAGTTCCACGTAATACGTTACGTATTCTGTCACAGTAATGACGGTGTTTCCCATTGTGTTACGTATCATATATATGACTTCAATACAGATCACCCAACCATATCACACGAATAAATATTTGATAGCTTAATAATGAAATGAAATTGAAGAGGAAATATATTTGTCTGGAGTGATTCATCATCAGCCTATCGCAGTCCACTGCTGGACATAGGCCTCTCCAATTTCACGCCACTTAGCTCGATCTATGGCTTCTCGCATCCAGCTCCTGCCAGCCGTCTTGCGCAAATCATCGCTCCACCTGGCTTGTGGACGTCCTACACTACGTTTGCCGAGACGCGGTCTCCACTCAAGAACTCGTTTACCCCAACGGTTATCGGTTCTTCGGCAAATGTGGCCAGCTGGAGTGATTATCACTTTTCAATTTACGAGAAAATTTAAAAAGTTTTGGTTTGTTTTGTTTAAATAAATCACAGTACCTCTATATTTGCATGAAATGAGGTTTTAAAAACTAATGTAGGCCGTAAAAATATACAATTCTATAACGATTGGATGTTTTATGCAGTTACGTTTTTTTTTGTTCCCAAGGGCTAACATATACATATACGAACTATCGTTTATTTTTGCGAAATTATTTTAACTTTTACCCTTAAACGTATAATTAGGCCTATGTCTAGCAGTGGACTGCGATAGGCTGATGATGATGACGAAACGTATAAACATACAATTAAAAATTATAAAAATATAACACAGTAAAGATTTCAGATTTTTTGGAGATTGCGTCTAAATTATGTAAACTTTTTATAGTTATAGTTTTTAAAAGTGGTATTTCTTTCGGCATTCAAAATACTTCCTTACTTTGAATATTGTAGCTACTATTCGTTTAGCCCCAGAAAGAATTCCTACATGTCATATTATTTATGGTGTTGTGATCGTTCGACATTAATTGCATATAACAGTGAATAACTCACCTATATTAGGCGTAAAATCAATAATCAAAATGGTATAGAATAATTTTCAAAAATTTTCAAACAATTTTTTTTCTTTTGTTTAGTAACTATTGACCGGCTTTGGTGTTCTCGGAAAAAAACAATATTTTTTTCAACTTCGATCAAATTTTACGATTAGATTGTGTCAAATGTTTGAGATTTATAGACTGGGTTTTTTTTATAAACTCTGAAAATGTTTTTCTTGTCTTTCAATTTTTGACCTTTTTTTATTTTTTGGGTTAATTCGAAAATTAAGTTTTTGAGTTCTAAAACACACAATCACTACACTTACTTGTAAGTTACGCATTTTCACTAGTAAATAAGGTCACTTTCGTCCTCTTCGAAGCCGACAGGAGTTGAACTGACACTGATGCAGGTCTAAACAGACCTCTGTATTTATAAGTAACTGTATGTTGCATCAGCGCCGGTTATACCTATGCCACAATGCGCGAGTATCATTTAGTTCGCTTCTTTTCCATATGTGAATGATAACATAGCTAGTACTTAAGGAGAATAAGATCATAATTTTGACTGCGATATTTTTCTTTTAAATAAGTTTTATACTAAAATACAAGAATCCTCTTCGGGACTATATCAATAGCCTCGCCTATTTATCACAGTCGAGAATTAAAACTGAATTCGTAGTAACAGATATCAATGAATAGTAATCACCTCTTATTATTTAGTCGATTTCATTTTATACGACTACAGCGGTGCCAAAATATTAGATTTTCAAATTTATATAAAATATCTTTGCTTATCTTCATTGAAACTACCAAATTTCTGATTTATAGTAAAAATAAAAATAGATTTTACGGATATATTCGAATAATTAAAATATATTGTTGTGGTAAAACCATTTTTTGATTTATGTAAAGTGACTAATTAAAAAGTTTATTACAGTAATATTTTGAACTACTTCAATACATTTCGGTGTTTCTATTTTTTGATGGAATTATATCATACAGTCAAACTGAAATATTCTTCAAATTCTCCTGTCATGAGTTTTTGTTGTTTGATCTAAATCGCAAATTTACTTGTTAATTATCGAAATTACCATCTCATCTAACGGTAAAAGAAAACTTTAGCAATAATAAGGATGATTTGGCTGCTTTGCCATTGAAAGAATATAATTTCATCAAATATATATATTTATGTATATATACTAAAAGTTCAAAACATAAGTATTTACACAAATCGTTTTAGACCATGAAAATAATAAATGTTGAAAGAAATTCTGTGTAATTGAAATGAAAGTATACATTAATATACCTATCTTTGATTCATCGTGCTAATACTCGTTGTTTTAAAATGTTCCATTTAATAAAAAACCGTTGATTATAATTATTTGTCCTCCTATTATTTCTATAAGTGGTTAAATTACGGATGTTTGATGATGATGAATAGAAATAAATAAATTATATTTTATTATAATTTGAGTTAAATACTTTGATATTTGTAAGGAGTTATTAAGTTGCTATTAAAAAATATATTGGTGAACGGGACTGTGTTTATTTTTAAATATTGATCAAAATGCATAGTTAATATACCATCATAATCATACGTGTACACGTCTCCCATTCAAGATATTCGGTATCCTTAATCCATCTGTACGGATACGGACAGCTTTCCGTATTCTTACTTTTTAATATTTTTTCTTCGTTTGTGTTTTTTATGGATTTGACAGACGTGGACTCTTATGACAAACCAGCCTAATAATTTTGTAATGGTATGTATTGATTCCAACCAAAAGATATTAGGACCAGAGCTGGCAAATAAAGCTAAAATCTGATTAATATTTTTAAAGAAAGCAGTTTTGCTTAAAAAGAAAGCAAAAACAGGACGAAAGTTTCAAGATTTTTATCCAACCTCCAATCCCAGTCCCATTACTGAGGGCCAAAGGGACAATGAAGCGTTCAAAAGGACAGCAAAACACTAGGAGAACAATCTGTAGGTTTGCAGGTGACCATGGATGGGAGCAGACACTTGCCATCGGGTGGCTTGTTTGTTCGTTAGCAACCTGTAAAAAAAATTGATGTTGTTATGTTTACCTCAATAGAATCTTAAAGGCGTACTTTGAAACCAATTTTTATACACACTTATTTTTAATCTGTTGCTCAGACACTAAATCGCATAGAAAAGTGTTACCAAGCTACTGTAAAGTTTTTATTATGCACCGTCTACTGTGATATAGAATTTTCATGACGGTTGATACAGTTTTAAAATACTTATTAGATAGTTGATAGAGGATTTAGGAAACTATTTTAATAATATTTATGTAATTCTTTTAATTTAATTTTTTTTTTTCTTTTCTTTTAATATTTTTTTAATTCTTCAAGAAGACTTCAATTCAATAAGTGACATATAAGCATTTTATTCTAAATTTAAGATAAAAATAATGTGTTCACAAAAATAATTTCAAATAGGCTAAACTTCTTCACTAATAAGTAATGTTAAATAGCCCTAGTTTTTTAATATTCTTCTTAACTTCTTACTTCAAGGCTGTGAAATTTTTCACCTGCTAATTAGCCAATGTATATTGCGAACTTGCGGCTGTATAATACCAAAATGAAGATCTCTTTACATTTGTGTGATTATTTAGTACTTAGTGTTTTCATATAATCGGTAGGCACTTTGAGTAACGTTAAGTAAGAAAGACATCCACGAAAAAGAAAAATGTATTCATTTGTGACAATCAATGCACACTAGTCCAAAACTAAGCAGTGCTTGTACTATGGGTACTTAACAATGGTATAAATGTTTATATTCTTGCTATTGTAAAAGCATATGCATTATTTATACAAGAATCTCCGTAACAAATATTTGCAGATCATACAAACATTTGGTCCAACCTAGGAATTATGCCCGAGACCGTACAGAAGTCACATACGCTACCACTGCAAGAACGAGGTAGTTTGAAGAGTGTTATTTGAAGTTTTATTCAAGAGCCAGGTAATATTAACAACAGAAGAACGTTTTATATTTTCATAATTTATTTAAGTATCCCTCGGTACACCCTGTTCCGGATAAAGGTACACTTACATTTTTTACTATATCCCTGACCATATATTTCATAAATTCAATAATACATTAAGTAAATTAAGTAAAACTTTATATTTATTAATAGGCTACGCCGGTTTCCATTGCTTTTGGACAGGATATTGTTTACTATTTAATTTTATTTCACTTAAGCTATTTTTTTCAAACAAAAATAGTCTCAGTAATTCTTATATCACCAGCTATCTGCCAGTGAAAATCCCGTTAAAATCAGTCCAGCCATTCTAGAGATTAGTCGAACAAACAGACACACAGACATAGAGAAAATTTATAAATTAATTTTGTGATGCGAGTAACATTTATACTTTCATATGCATTATTGAAAAACTGTTATTTTGAAATTACAAAAAGACACTTCAATTTTATTTATTTGTATAGATTGGGATATTTCTAGAGATTGTAAATTGCGTTACCAAAAAGGAAAAACGTTATAAGTTTTTCAAACGGAAGCGCCGAAACAGGTTAACTAATTTAGTTGTGGTTTTGGCCAAGACAAGATAATCGACACATTTTTTTCCTTTGATAATCTATCAGAACCATATGTATATATATGCAAATGAATAAAATTAATTGTAAATTACTTTTGGCCTTTGTTTGGCGAATGTTGATACCTTCTAGCTTTACAGAACTAATCGTAAATGTGTCTCTGAAGATCTTTTCGGTATAAAAATATATTTATACTTATCTAAAATAAGATTTAATAGACACTTGCATTAGAAGGATTATACCTACAGGTATAAAATATACCACCCGCCTAACGCAACACATTCATCATTTTCGAAATACCGAAGCCGCAAACGCATATTACAGGTACATTGTTACGTGCTTCAACTATCGAACAAATTGATCTACATACAGTTTATTTAGTGCGCTGTTTATTGCTTGTAGTATACAATTATTTAGCTGCACTCAATACTCATTGTATAGATATAGAACTGTTTGTTCTAATATTCATTGAAGTAACAACGATACACCAAAGTATTCGATCGAAATAAAACCAATTTTAAAGTTTTAAGTTACTGTATGTATTTCTCATTCATATTACTTACATATATTTACTGTCGATCGCTGCTAATTACACATTAAGCTCTGTTTTTGTTCTTAAATACTTTCAGTAACATAAGCTTACGTTTACAATAAAACAAAAAGAAAAATTTGGATGAGATATTTTAAAACGAATAAGAATATTAACGCTCCACAGAGATAAGATGTAAAAGGTGAATACATCTATAATGTGGTGCATTTTTACATGGGTAGAAACAGTAGCAACTAAATAAAAAAAAATCAGTCAAAAGAAATATCTTTGTGGTGATGGATTAAAAATACGAAGTGTTTATATACTAATATTGTAAAGAGGTAAAGTTGGCGAGTTTTTAAGGTTATAAAGGGGTAATCTCTGGATGTACCTGGATTTACTAAACCGATTTTGAAATTTATTTCACCACTATAAAGTCCCATTATTTGTAGGTGTCATAAACCCGAAAAATATGGAATTTTGTCATTTTAAAGTTAGAACTACGAAGAAATAATCACGTGACTGCAGGTACACGCAATAGCTAGTATATTATAAAAGTATTTATTGTATAATTGAAATTATAATTGTTATTTTAGTATTCATTTACATATTTTTTTAGAAACCATATGGCGTTTGTAAGGATGTATAAATTACTCAAACAAGATTAACATCCTTAACTACTTAGTCACATCCTGGACAACTAAATTTTACATTTTCATTCACAAACGTCACCCAAAAAAATGTAGTCAGGATATTTGTATCCTATATTTTTTTTGTCGTTGCCTGGTTAAATTTGCCAACAAGATTAAAATTACATGACAATGAAAATTGACAATGTTTTTTAGAAATCATTATTTACATTGATGTTTGTTTGTTTTGTCAGAATTGATTGTTCTGGATGTTCCTTTCGTCCGTTTGATATAATTTTGTAAAATCTGTTGCGATGCAGTATTAATTACTAATGCGAAAACTGTATTTTTGGAGAGAAAATAATATTACAGTAAATTTTTGATAACACAAGTGTACATTGAAATTGATAACACAAGTGTACATGAATTGTTACACCAATCGATATAAGACTTGAAACGCTACAGGTTTACTTTATCGTGGTTATGTATAGTGATTGTTAGATTGTTTAATTGTTAATTGAGCATCGTTTGTTGTCGTTGTTACGAGAGATTTTAGAACAGCAGAATTATTGTAAAACTTGGTCTTGGTCGCCGCGACACTAGCCTCGAGCTTAGTGCGGAAACCATCGATAACTTCAAACCTGTAACTTGTTTATATAGAAATTGAATAAATAAATAAGTAAATGAATGGCGATGTGCACCTTTAACTCTGTTCCTACAATTCAACACACGGACAGTATCCTACCCGTAATGACATACGGAGCCGAAACGCGGACACTTACGATTCGACTGGTCCATAAGTTCAAAGTCGCTCAGCGTGCTATTGAGAGGGCTGTGCTCGGCGTTTCTCTGAGGGATCGCATCAGAAACGAGGTGATCCGACAAAGAACCAGGGTCATCGACATAGCCCACAGGATTAGTAAGCTGAAGAGGCGGTGGACTGGCCACATTTGCCGAAGAACAGATAACCGTTGGGGTAAACGAGTTCTTGAGTGGAGACCGCGTTTTGGCAAACGTAGTTGAAGACGTCCACAGGCCAGGTGGAGCGATGATTTTGCGCAAGACGACTGGCAGGAGCTGGCGAGAAGCCATAGATCGAACTAAGAGGCGTGAAATCGGAGAGGTCTGAGCAGTGGACTGCGATAGGCTGGTGATGATGATGATGATGATGATGATGACAGTATGGTAGTGACCATGTATCACTAGAGGTTAATCTCAGATTACAATCTAATTTTAAAAACAAGTTAAGGTGTGTCTTGCTATGATTCATACAGATAACTCAGAATCGATATTTAAATAGAATCAGGATCGATGTTTCATTAATAACTTTAATAAATAATACGATATACTTATATATTTATGAGGCGCTCATAGCCCAGTTGCATTCGGTGATTAGAAACAATCACCGAGGGTAAGCAACGATGGCGCGGTCAGTACCTGGATGGGTGACCGCTAGTGGCATGTTACCATGAGCGTCTCCGTGATTCGGAGGTCACGTTAAGCAGTCGGTCCCGGTTGTTATCATACGATAACAGTCGTGAAGGTTAGTTGGAGGCCTTCGGGCGGCTTAAAAACATCCAACGGCAAGATTTACGTAGCCACAACGTATTCTTGCCAGTCCCCAACCCGCACTTGGCCAGCGTGGGGACGTATGGCCTTAACTCTCTCCTGAGAGGAGACCCGAGCCCAGCAGTGGGACATTATGGGTTGTTGTTGTTGTTATATATTTATATCAATATTAACTAAAATTATATAATCGGCAGCAGATTTTGATTAAAATACAAAATAATCCATGTGGCGATGGATAAAGAATACAGAGTGTCAACACCTCTATTCATACCGTGGGGTCGTGAGTGGCAACAGAGAGAGAAAACTACGTAGGGCAACATCAATGCAAGGGAAGGAAAACCTATTTTTTTACGTTTGGAAACCCCCTCGGTCCTTCACCCCACCGGGGTTTGCGGCGGGGCGGTGTGTCGGAATCGAACCGACTAAAACCACACGGTGTGCTACTCTGCGCCTGAGACGGGAGGGATCCAGGAACCGCTTTCTTACGCCATCCAGATCCCTCCCAGCGAAGGGGAAGGAAAACCTATATAGATTAACCTAACCGACCCGTCTCGCCAGCGTAATATAGTAAGCAAAAACCTCCCTTCGTAGGGGTGACTATATCCAGCAGCAGATTGTTAACGACAGAAGAAAGTGTTTGTATACGCGTAACATACTGTCTTATATATGTTGTAATAAGTACTTATAACAAAATCTAATCAATATAATAAGGCTTTTACGTTTATGGCTTCTTGTTATTACATTTTGTTCTCCAAGAACCTACATTGAAAGCATCATCGCAGTCTGACTGAGATTAAGGTTTAGCAATATAGCTATAAACTTTTGAGTAGATAGTCTAATATTAGTAACGTAAAACAATGGCCTTTTATTATTTTAATAATTTGGATTTTGGTTGATAACTGCGATTGCTTTTGCTTTTAAAGGGAATTCTAGAGAAAATAAGAAAAAATCAGAAGAAGAGACTAGCCCATTACTACATCATCTTACTGACTTTCAGAGATATGTCGGTCACCTTAGTTCTCTGACAGATCACTACGTGATTCTGTTTTTACTTCCCAAATATACTATTTTAGAAAAGCTATAAAAACTTATTCAAAGAACTACGTCCTACGTTTAATAAAATGCCTATATTTTATAAGGAAATAGAATATTTTATTACTAAATTCTCACACTACACAAGTAATTTAAATGTCACAAGACTATTATAAAAGACTATAATTAATGAACAAAAAAACACCCTGACTGGCTCAGATCACTCGAGAACCATATAAACAATTATCGCATACGGAAATTAAACCACATCACAGTTGATTACTTTAATAAGTTCCATCTATATGTATATAATTAAATATTATTGTGCTAATACGAGATATCTTTATGAATATTGACTGCCTCTGTGGCGCAGTGGTAGCGAATGCGACTGTTGTGCAAGAGGTCTCGGGTTCGATTCCTAAGTCGGACCAAATGTTTGTATGATCTGCAAATATTTGTAGTTTGGGTGTTTTCTATGTATAATATGTATGTATTTACAAAAAAAAAGTATATAAGTATTAATATAAGTTATCTAGTACCCATAGTATAAGCTCTGCTTAGTTTGGGACTAGATGGCGTTGTGTGTTAAAATGTCTCAACATATTTATTATTTATTTAATATTTTATTGTCTGAAACATGACGAAGCGGTCAGTTGAAGTTTTCATGACAATTGTATTTGCTATAGGTAGGTAGCACCTTATCTCAAAATTGCAACTTCAACAAACGTAAATATATTGATTCAAATAAAGACAAGTTTCAAGTTAGTATTCAAGTAAGAAAATTTCTAAGGAGAAAATGAACATAATCTATATTTTAACAAAAAAAACCGACTTCAAGAACTGCACCGAAATTAATTGTGACCACACGGGAAGCACCAGCTTTCAAATAAAAAAAGAATCATTAAAATCAGTCTCTCCCGTCGAAAGTTCTAATGTAACAAACATGTAAAAATACAGTCGAATTGAGAAACTCCTCTTTTTTTGAGTCGATTAAAAATGAATGAACGTTCTTATCTTTGTCAATTAACAATCGCGAATTTAGAACTCAAATCGCTAACATGCGCTTGTATAATCAGGACACGGCAACGATTGCAGTAACTACAAAATTGCATCGATCCAAAAGTATCCATTAGTTGATGAAAAGAACAAAGCAAGCATCATTACTAATCGATGTTTCGAATTAGTAGGTAATCGTAACATAATTATTGCGAACAATCGGCTTAGAGGAACTAGAGTGCAGAAAATAATAATGATGGGTTAATATAGGAGAAGTAACACGCTCTTTACCTTTTATGTGAAAATTTATTTCAAATTATACTGAGTTTTATGATCTCAATTACCTTCAAATAGGTGTAGAAATCGTGAATGATACATCTAACATTACTCGTAACATCTTTCTCACAGCAAATTCATAAATGTCAAACGTTGATAGACATAGTTCAACATAGTTTAATTAATATGAGAAGAAAAGTCTTTGAACTTTGAAAAAAATATGTAAACTGTTATTTTTTTAAATTTATTACAGACACTTAAATTTTATTTATTTGTATAGATACATTTATGTTTTTTATATCTTATTTTCAGTAAAATATTGTATAAATACTGCTACATTTTACCGTCATTATCCTCTAAGACCTTTCCTTAATCAAGTTTGTTTCAAGATTTCCTTCTATTTGGAATGATGTTGCTGTGAGTTGTTTACACCATTAATCGCCTCTTAGGATAGATATCATCAACAACCCATAATATCCCACTGCTAGGCTCGGGCCTCCAGGAGAGGGTTAAGGCCATAATACGTCCCCACGCTGGCCAAGTCCGGGTTGGGGACTGGCAAGAATACATTGTGATACGTATCTTACCGTTGGATGTTTTTAAGCCGCCCGAAGGCCTCCAACTAAGCTTACGACTGTTATCGTATGATAACAAGCGGGCCGACTGCTTAAAGTGACCTCCGAATCACGGATACGCTCATGGTAACATGCCACCAGCGGTCACCCATCCAGGTACTGACCGCGGCGTCGTTGATTGTTTCTAATCACCGAGTTTAACTGGGATATAAGCGCCTCTATGAGGACAGATATAAATACATAAAATTAAAAGATATTTATATGATAGGTACGTGATCTGATATATAATACGGTGGACCAAAGTTTACAAAATGAAACTTGCCAGCATGGAGAGAACTTCTGTGAGAATGTAAAAATAATAAAAGTGCCTAAATATAAAAATGCATATTCATAGGAATATATACTCAAACGCGTGTTGTTATTAATTATGTAATTTTTATAAACTGGAAACATTTAATAATTTGTCTCGGGAGATTGGTTGATATTGACAATTATATTTTTTTATATATATGGGACTGATTTATACAGCTTTAGTGTAGTTTCCTTATTGAGTCTTCACATGAAACATAAGTTCTGCGCTCTAAGGTCTAATCAATTTCTAGTTCAAACAATTTGTACTTACGTACTGTGTTACGTGCAATGTGTTATTAGCACTATGAAACTGAAAGTAGGGCGTGACGGTCAGAGAGTTCACACGGCTAGACTAAAATCCTTGAAAGACGACAACCTGTGCTGATGAGTAATAGCCTGTGAAATGGTGCTGAGTCATTTCTTTATAAAGAATTAGGTATGAGTTTAGTACTAAGAGAAAACAACTCGAATTCTATAAATTTAGAATTAAATCCTGAATAAAGTTTATATATTTTTAAATAATATATCGTTAAGTTTTTATATTAAGTTTACTTAAAAAATATTGTTTTCATTATTTTCGACGCAGTTTGTGTTTTGAAAAATAAACATTACTTAGCTTCTAAAAAAATTTAAATTTAAATGATGTTGTTATGAATACCAAGTTTGCCTATTTACAAATTACCCTATACTGTCAGATCCCAAAATCTTAATACATTTTTTTTCAATTGGCTCACTGGAGAGCACACTCTACACGTCACTACGCTCGAACATCACATATTACAAAAAAAAAGTTTCCAGTGGCGAGAATTTGTAAAATAATTGTCTTAAGGTCACGGTCTAATCTTTTTTAGTATTTACTAGATAACCCGACGAGCTTAATACCGCCATATTTTTTTTCAATAAATATGTTCCTAATATTCTATAAAAACCTTGTCCTGATAATAACAAACACTTAGAAAAAAGATTTATCCAATTTGGTGCAGTCGATCAGAAGTTATGCGCTTACATACATTTCGGTAATTAATTTTCATTTATGTAGATTTTCATGAAAGTTAAAATCAATAACTGGTTTAAAAAAAGATCTATAAATGCTTTATCACATAGTTTACTTATTATGGTCCCAAACTCAAACCACACCTACTCGCGCCACGTGTATTCGATACCTTTCCTTGAGAAGTTCTATTTGGTGATACATCTAATACTTCATCTTTGACTCTGGTAAAATATGATCATCACTTTACTACTTTTTTACAGCACTAGGTTGGCAAAAAGTTAAAACTGTAAAACATTCAAATACCACGCAAATATTAGTGTCAGCAGTAGCAGTGCACAAAAGCCATTAAGCTGATGCTATGTGAAGAAAAGTCTTAAGATCCTAATTTGAAAAAACTGACATGATATTTAAATGCGCAAAAGTCTAAAATGAGAATCTTACTATGAAAAACAGTTTTTTTCATTCAGTAACTTTCATGGGAATTAAATAGCTCAATTTTATTTGATAAAAGTGTTTACTTCTTATCCTCGTAATGTAAAATTGTAACTATTAAATTTATTTAAAAGAGACTACATAAAACTAAGTAGTAGAGGCACTCATAGCCCAGTTGCACTCGGTGATTAGAAACAATCAGCGAGGGCAAGCAACGACGGCGCGGTCAGTACCTGGATGGGTGACCGCTGGTGGCATGTTACCATGAGCGTCTCCGTGATTCGGAGGTCACGTTAAGCAGTCGGTCCCGGTTGTTATCATAGGATAACAGTCGTGAAGCTTAGTTGGAGGCCTTCGGGCGGCTTAAAAATATCCAACGGTAAGATAACGTAGCCACAACGTTGTCTTGCCAGTCCCCAACCCGCACTTGGCCAGCGTGGGGACGTATGGCCTTAACCCTCTCCTGAGAGGAGACCCGAGCCCAGCAGTGGGACATTATGAGTTGTTGATGACATAAAACTAAGGGGTTCTGACATAGATTTTGATCATTCTCGATACAAAAGTCTATGATATAGTAGTTCTATTTTAGTTGTAGTGGTCTGTAAATTAAAACAACATATTAAATCCGTCAAAATTCGGCTCCTTAAATAAATGCCGCAACTGATTAATATTTTTCTACAATTTACTGTATAAAAATAATAAGCATAACTGGTAAAACATAAGGCAGGTAAATTGCAAATAGCGCCATCTACTAATTTCTTTATATACTACGCATACATTTAGAAACGTTAACCGAAAAGACCTCGAAATTCGTGTTGAAATCTACTGTGAACAACGGTGGAAAGGCTTGTAAGTGTGTTAGCCATACAATGAAATAATTGCTACTGCTACTACGAGATGGCGTTAACTTTGTAATAATTTAAGTTTTTATATGAGTCTTCTTCTTTTATTAAAGAAGTAAAAAAAATTCTTTAAAGCCAAGATAAGGGTTATTATCACGTGCATGTTTTACCGCTCATCAATCACATCAACAGCTTTTATAGTCCACTGATGGACATAGGCTTTATAAACGAAGTTTTAGCCTACCTATACCACATTGTTTAGACGATTTGTTATAGGGTTTTTATTTTTTCAAGTTTTCCTTTTTTTGCAGTGATGTTGTCCTGAGTAATTTGGTCTCTAGTTGCCTATTGCCTCACCCACGGAATGAACAGAATAGGAGTTACAGTGTGTCGTGACGAATTCGTCACTACACGGAGATCTAATATATAATGTATATAATATATCATTCTTGTGTCACAGTGTTTAGTGTTTATACTCCTCCAAAACGGCTTGACCGATATTGATGAAATTTTATATGTATATTCAGTAGGTATGAGAATAGGTTTATAAATATTTTTTACATCCCTAGTTGTTAAGGTGTGAATCACATCAAAATTTTTTAATATTTTTGGACAAATTTCTTTTTGGTTATTTTCTCATGGTGGGGAATTAAAAAAATACATATAGTCCTAAATTTTTATCCTCATACCACCTTTCGGTAATTTAGAAAATATTCACGGAAATAAATACGGTGGTAAGAAAGTTCGCTGGGTCAGCTAGTAACATATAATCGCACTGGATAACCGCTCCTGTTCTTGTTAATTTTTATTTACATTAAAATATATTAGTGAGACTTAAATAATATTCTTTTTTCACAAAATTATACTGTCAAAGATAGGGCTATAATAGTGTTCACTATATTCTAAGAGTTTTAGTGACATTTATGCAACTTCAATTAGAGTTTTTTTTTTCAATAATACTTACGCACACTTTTAATCTGCCTCACGCAGTAGATTTAACTTTTCATGACACTTTAAAACATACTCGCATTTGAATCTACTATTTAGATTTTTGCCAGAATAACTTTTAATTCACATTAAATACGACATCCGTTTCTACATTCTAGTCACGTACAGTTTCTTTCTGTACAGAGCTGAAAATAAATAGTCACCGGCTTTGGTTAAATTAACCTCTTAAATGACTATTTTATTAGAACTGCAGCTTTTAGGAATGTGTTGGTTAATTTATTGGTACGGATTGGGTCATAGCTATCGTGTTATCTAACATAAATTATAACATACGTTAGATTTAATGCTGTTAAGAAAATAGCAACTTCAGTAACAGCGCTGTAATGAATAAAAGTTATTCGTTAAATCATAGACCCACATACGTCGTGGACAAATATCAATATGGCATGACTGCATGGAAATGTATACTTTCTTATCTTCTATATATATAAAAATGATTTTTGTCCGTATTTCCTTTATAGAATCGTAAACTATGCATTTGATCATGTCATGATCTTCAGTAAAGTGTTGTGCATGTGCCCACAAAGGTTTCTGAATTGGTACGACCAGCTTTGCCCCGAGGCGTTGCCTGCAGTTATTGTTATACCGCGGATAACACCATGGGGCTCAGATAGTTATAAATAAAAATGAATTACAAAAACCTATGTGCGCACATAACTTTCGATCGACTGCACCAAATTGGATAATTCTTTTTAAGTGGTTTTTATTGTCAGAACAAGGTTTGTATAGAAACAAATAAAAGAAAATCGGAGGTATTATATTGTCTTAGTCCGCTAAGTTGTGGGTATTTAACACGGGCTAACTAAAATAAGCTATTCGGTTATTCAGAAACATTTCTCGAAAAACAATATGGCGGCGTTACGAACTTCGACGGGTCAGCTAGTAATTTATAAAACGGCGATTTAATATTTTATATGCCGATGTTATTCTCACAATTATAACAAATGTTTTGACGCGTCAATCAACTCAATCTGTCATTACATTTAGGTTACGGAGCTTTTCGATACAGTTGTAAAACACAATGCCTCTTTTCTCTATCATGGAGAGTGTTCCGACGACGCTATTCTCACATTATTTTTTCAGCTACAAGAGAGTAAATGCTGGCCTTAGAAGTTACCGTTTTAAACATAAACTCTCGAACTAAACAGTTCGGCGCTTCGGTGCATTGTCTGCATTCGCAATGAGGATGGTAACCACTACTCTTAGATTGAACTTACAGCATCAGGCAGTCTTTAATCTGGATTGTGACTTTTTTTCTTTTATTTATTAACTTTATTTATTATTTATTTATTTATTTACTTATTTATTTGTTTATTGATTGATTTATTTATTTATTTATTTAAGTAAACTACACAGAATAATCTAAAGTAATAAAAAGTGGGTACTATTTTGAGCTATAATTTTTAAAATGCGGCTGGTACCTAAAAAGGTAGTACCTGAGATGTAAGTCCCAGCTACCTTCCAGTGACACAGTATTGTTAGTTATAGGTATGTTGATCATGATTTGCCCAATACAAGTAATATAAATTCACAGAATTTACGTAGCCCCACTTACAACATATTAAAACATGCAAAACTAAGATCACTAAGAATGTATAACTTAAAACACAGGTGAGAATACGGGAAAAAATGTCCGAGTAAAAGCAATTAATGCTATCTTTTAAAATCTGCCTCATGAGTTTTAATAAACCAGTTACAGGTCACTGACCATATCTGTCAATGGCTAGTTAACGAGTATGTAAATATTTAGCAAGAAGGATAGGCTCACGATATGAATTGTAAACAGGGAATGCCTGTATAATGACTTCTTTAATATTGAGATTTATTTAATATGCAAGAGTGTATTTATTAGGTACCAAAACGGTACACGGTGTATCAGTTTATCAAGGTAGGTAAATGAAATATTTCAACACTGTTTATTAAGACTAGACAGTATGTTATACTGGCTGGTACATTTGATGTCCTAAAACTAACATATTAGCCTCTCATAAACAAATTCAATCCTCTTTAACCTTAAATATTGCAACAAAATCATCATCAATCTTCTCAAGATATTTTTATTTTATATTTTATATATAATTTTTTTTATTGATACGAAATCATTTTTGTTTTTATAATACTATTTAATACTATTTCATCGTTAGTATATATGTAAGACAGATTAATCAGAAAATCAACATAAAATGTCAGCGTTAATGCTGTCGTGTTTCGTTGGTGAGTGCAAGACCGGAGGCCCAATGATGTAGAAGTATCACTAGGCTGCCATGGTATGGGTCACCATACTGCATTGTTGCATTGCCTGCATTCACAATGAATATGGTGATCTTGGATTCTGCTTATGCTTTCCATCGGGCAGGGTAGTCATTTTGGCAGGGCCATACATAAAAAAATGTAGCCGCAGCCTTAATAGATAAGTCAGTAACAAGGTTGTATATCTATTGGACCTTTGAGAATATGAAACAATGTAAAAAATAGAACTAGTAACATGCGTCAAACAAGATTTATATTATTACCTCACCAGACAATCTTTACGCGAATATTTGAAGGGGTTTACAATAAAATGTACTTGGTGAGACTCAAACCCCGAATACACAATTGGAATTATGAAATATCAACTATAATGCGAAGTCAATGAAGTAATAGGAATCCATCGATGCGTAAGGTCAGTGAACTCCGTCCTATTTATTTACTTTCAATATTATTCTTATAGTAACGAGTCTCATTATTTTTTATTTGATTGATATTTATATTTTACAGCATACATAAGACTATTGGATCATACAGTTTTTGAGAAATTAAACAAAACCGATTAGAATATGTTTTAACAATAATAAAACGAATTGGCCAATAAAATACTATAAAGTACGATATTATCAAAAATAATCACAACCAGTGCATTACAAGTAGACAATAAATGACACTCACAATTATGGCACTCATAATTATGGCACTTAAGTCAATAACTTTGTACAATGATTGATGACTGAGACTACCTGCATGTACTACATTTTCCACCCGTTTTATCAGACTTGTCATCTAGAATAACCGCGTCTGGCATTAATGAATTATCTCACGCCACGATTTAGAAACAAGTATACGAATTGGAATCATTTATGAATTGCAACGTACCAACTGTACTCAAGTTGCTGGGAGCAGCTACTATGACCTCTTATGCCTTATGTAAACGATATCATACCTACCTGCCTATCCTTCTAGAGAAATCTCTCCCCGCATTCTTATTTCCTTACCACATTCTAATTCCAGTTTGCTAATAATTTTTTGCATGACGTTATCGTCTAACCATTATAAATGTTAATATTTTTTTCTGTTGCTACAGTATCTTTCACAACACTCTGTTTTCTTATCATACTTTTTCTCAATCTATCTTGTTTTATACCCTTGTGAACATAATTTGTAACTCTATTGTACATTTTTTCACATTACATATCTTTTTACAATTTGGTTCTAATCAAATCTACTTAATAAATGAGTGTTAGAAACATTATTCTTTTTTAAGGTGGGAAGTTTGAATATTCTGAAATGAAGTTAGACAATTATTTCAAGATTCAGACGTATAGACAGATAGTTCATCTTAAAATACGTCTGAAATAATGTTAAACTTCAATTAAAAGTTCACACTTCAGTTGCACTCGGTGATTAGAAACAATCATCGAGGGTAAGCAACGATGGCGCGGTCAGTACCTGGATGGGTGACCGCTGGTGGCATGTTACCATGAGCGTCTCCGTGATTCGGAGGTCACGTTAAGCAGTCGGTCCCGGTTGTTATCATACGATAACAGTCGTGAAGCTTAGTTGGAGGCCTTCGGGCGTCTTAAAAACATCCAACGGCAAGATTTACGTAGCCACAACGTATTCTTGCCAGTCCCCAACCCGCATTTGGCCAGCGTGGGGACGTATGGCCTTAACCCTCTCCTGAGAGGAGACCCAAGCCCAGTAGTGGGACATTATGGGTTGTTTGTTTGTTTGTTCAATAGCTTTTTGCTCTAGTTTTCAACAGTGTAAGCAAAATATATTATTTAATATTACTTACATTTACTTAATAAATCAAATTTCTGTTTTCCATATAGTACTACAGTGTCTTTGCAGTCAGTCGTTACGATTCAATACCTACATATTTGCATATGAGGGTGATAATGACACTTCATGAATGACTGTGGTGTTAGTGTAAATGTTCTATAATTTACCGTTTAGAATGTTTTAAACTGAAAGTAGGTTACATGTGATGATGAATGTGATTTCACACTTACCTTGGAATTAAAAGAACCTTCGTCTTTATGGCTATTAGTATGTTAAAGTGTTTGTGTCGTCTTGTAATTTATAGGCTGTATAAATTTATTTTACCTTTTTATGACGAAGGCTAAGTCGTACAACAGCCTGAAGGTTTTGGTATGTGATTATGCAAATGATCGCTAATGACCGTCTAATAATGAATCAAATCGAAGTTAGTTATGTGTTTACCCTATCTTTTATACCTTTTCCAGCACTTAGGTTTATTTCATTATCTGATTTTTAGTATGCAAAAATGAACAGCAATGCTCTCTAAACCATTTTCTCATTACACTGCCACATAGTATTATAAAAAGTCTATTTCGATGCGACACAATTTAGATAAATATGATGTGATAACAAATATTTACGATCGGGATTTTACAAATCAGATAATATCTTATACTTGAGGAATCCTTTTTAAAATATTTCATTTTTTTGTCACAGTTTACTTTTGTAGAGGAGCAAAGGAAGGGCTTCCTGTTAGGTAAACTTTACTTTAAATCATCTAAATATTTTTATCTTAAGGAAACTGTATTTTACTTACTAAAAAATAAAATGTATTATGAACTCAGTTAGTTAAAGAGTTGTTCACAGAACATAAGGAGTTCAACGATCACATTTTCTGTTTAAGCAGTTCATTGTCCGTTTTACCTTATAGGATTGTAACTGAATGTGAATGCAATCTATACAAACAATTAAAGTTGAAGTGTCAGCTTGTAATTTGAAATAACAACTTTTCAATAAATGCATATAAAAGGACATATATTAGTGTCTCTATTTGTCCGTCTGTCTGTCTGTTTGTTCCGGTTGGACCAATTTTGACGAGATTTTCACATACAAATATAGGAGTTACTGAGGCTATTTTCATTTAAGACTAGCTCTGCCTCACGATTTTACCCGAATTTATTGCTGTTGATATTAATAATAAAGGTACATCAACATCTGCAGGTAATACCACGGCTATCAGCAGGTATTAATAATATAAACGTGTAAATATTTACACAAATATCTTTACTGTAAACTTGTTTTAGAGGTGTGAACCAGTCATTGGTCCTTTACATACTATAAATAGGTAGTTCATTGATCGTAAACAAATAAAAAGTTTTTAATTTAGACTAACCTGTTATTCTATATAAGATCTTAAATCAGAATGTGAGTTTGTTTGTTGTCCTTTTAAGTTTAAAACCCTGAAATAATTTTAAAAATTCTTTTACCAGTGAACAGTTCCATTTTTAGTGTCTTTAACTGATTTTCTTAATTTTTTTAATGCGTATTTATATTATTATTAATTTACTTAACTCGTTTTCTACAGCTGTGTGTGTACTAGGAAGGCGCTTTTTGATTTTTTGAAGAGCGTGAGTGATACTAGTTGGATTATAGTTGACAAGTGTGATTATTTGCATGTATTGTGAATTTAAAATTCGACAATTTAGATAAATATATTTTATATATAGAGAATGATGATGTCTATTACGTTATTATATTGAAGGGAGCCAATGAAACTTAATTACACTAAGGATAAATAAATAAAATAAAATTAAAGTTGAAGGATGTGGCAAGTAATTGGGTTTAGTTGAGAACTTGGATATAACTACACCCCATTGGTGGACAAAAGAGTATTGAACATCACTATCCTCACTAATATTATAAATTCCAAAATAACTCTGTTTATCTTTCAGTTTGTATGTTACGCCTTCACGGCTAAATCGCTGAACCTAATTAAATTTGGCATGGATATACTTTGATTCTTGAGGAAGGACATAGGCTACTCGTTACCGCGATAACCGACAAACACTCGGGTGAAGCCGCGTGCTAAAGATAGTATGTATATATTTATAGTAACTCTGATGTACGAGAACATATTAAGTTTGAAAGTATAACTGTTGTTAATTAACAACATGCGCTACATAAATAACTACAAGTGCCCTTTACTATTTTGATATTCATAAATTCACATGACAATCGTATAGGTACATTATGTCAATAATCCTTTAGCTTTATGATACGACTTGAGTATGCATTTTAAATAGTTGGAGTACAGCAATGTACAATTCATCAGGTATTTCATTACTTTTCATGGACTCTGCACTTTCGGGATGACACCTCAGATATAGCATATAGCATCTAATAGAAAAGTAAGTCTACAATAATATTATAAAGAGGTAATGTTTGTGAGGTTGTATAGGGTAAGCTCTGCATCTACTGAACCGATTTCAACACTTCGTATACCGAAAAAAAACCCACAATATTTGTGAACGCCAAAAACTGTATATACCCTGTATTACCCAATAAACAAGAATACACGAGGGTTGGAGCCGTTGAAATTGTTACTAAGCTGAGTGTTCGATCCCCACATGAGAAAACATTTTGTGTGGTCCGCCAATTCTTGTTCTAATGCCGAGTGTTTTTTTTGTATTCGTTTCATGTATGGTAAGTTAGATTCCCCACGATACAGGATATACTCCTATCGGGAGAGAGGTCTTAAAAAACATGGTATCTCTTTTTTGACTAATATCATTAAACATCAATTTCCATAAAAGACAGGAACCGGATGACGTAACACTTAAGCCAATTGCTTCATTGTTGTCCACTCAATGTCACTGCCATTTATAATGTCAGGAAAACGAAATGGGCGTTTTGAGAGGACGGTATGTTGTTTAACATAATTAATTGGCACTTGAAGCTGACTTGTTTTTTTTGATAAAAAAAATATTGAGACTTGTGGGTATGTTCAGGAAGATAAAACTCAAAGGATTTCTACTTATCGAAAATCTAAAAATATGTGTTGCTTATAAGATTAGTATGTTACTTAAAAGTATAAAAAAATGTTTATTGTTTTAACAGTAATGCAGGTAGCTGTTACAATAATATTCTAGTGGGTACGTATCAAATCTTAAACGGAACTAAAGCGACAATCATCAGTAATGGAATGACAAATATAAAAACATCGTCATGTAGTTTTGTTGCTATGATTTCAGTTAAATATTTGCAACTTTTTGATTTTGTTTTATGATAAACTATTACTACAGACCTGGACATTCTACACTTTACGTTTGGTTGAATTAGACCAAGTAGGTCAATAAATACTCACTTTACAAAGCAGTCTTCTTTCTGGTCGTGGTCACAGGAAGAGTCCCACAATTCAGAAGTATGACGACTTCCACGAACAACGCAATAACAGAAACACACTACAGCGCCATCTACCGCAGCTACATCGAACTACGGAGTAACGAAAGAAACGGAGAAACTATCAATCCTAAATCGCGCAATACAGATTCTCACGCTGATTGGCATATATACAATATCCCAATGTCATTTCGCCTAGTCGGAGGATCCTCCCTTTGTGTTGGAGGGCCATATCACACCCGTTCCTCCATATGCTTAGTACCTATTTCAAGTGCATTAATCTCCGTAAATATTATGATATACCGTAAAATGTAACTCATCATTATCATCATCATCACCATCATCAGCCTTCCAGTCCATTGCTGGACATAGGCCTCTCAAATTGCACGCCACTTAGTTCGATCCATGGCTTCTCGCATCCAGCTCCTGCCAGCCGTCTTGCGCAAATCATCACTCCAACTATCCTGTGGACATCCTACACTACGTTTGCGGAGACACGATATCCACTCAAGAACTCGTTTACCCCAACGGTTATCGGTTCTACGGAAAATGTGGCCAGTCCTCTGCCACTTCAGCTTGCTAATCCTGTGGGCTTTGTCGATGACCCTGGTTCTTTATCGGATCACCTCGTTTCTGATGCTATTACTTACAGAAACGCCGAGCATAGCCCTCTCCATAGCACTTCAAAATAAACCAGACCAGACGTACCGTAAGTGTCCACGTTTCGGCTCCGTATGTCATTACGGGTAGGACGCACGCATTGAAGATTTTCGTCTTAAGGCACTGTGGGATCGACGATGAGACCAAGCTGGATTCTTCTGTTCACCTCGTCCTCAAAGTTGTTTCTACCTAACTGCAAAAGCTGCTCGAGGTATACTTATTTTTTAACAACTTAGAAAACGGCGTCTTGTACCTTAGCCTTGACCAAGTTCATCCACAGGTCGATGTGCCCAGAAGAGTTAGTCAGGTCGTGCAGCATCTGTTGTAGGTCCTACAGCGTTTCTGCCATAATGACGATGTCGTCTGCAAATCGCAAGTGAGAGATGTATTCGTCATTGATGTTGATGCCGCACCCTTTCCAGTGCAGTTCAAGCCGTTAAACAAGTTCTCCATTACATTAGTGAACAATTTCGGCACTATAACGCCCCCTTGTCTCACTCCCCGGTGCAATGGTGGGTCTTGTATGCTAATCCTGTAATTGGATAAACATAGTTGCAGCTTTGTAGAGACATCTCAACACTTGGATTTATCGCCAATCCACTTGCCAACGCTGCAGGGACTCCAGAACAGGCCAGATCCCGATCAAGTCAAAGGCCTTTTCATAGTCCACAAATGCTAGACACAGGGGCTGATTATACCCTTCAGTCTTCTGTATTATCTGCCGCATTGTGGATGTGGTCTGTGGTGCCATATCGGCTCCGAAACCCAGCCTGCTCCGGTGGTTGGTATTCGTCGAGTCTTCGCGCAAGACGGTTCGTGATGACTCTTGAACAGCTTGTAGACGTGACTTAGGAGGGAAAAGGGCCAAAATTTCCTCAACATGGTTTTATTACCCTTTTTGAAGAACAGAAGAAATGTAACTCAATGTCGAGTTTTTATGTTAAAATCGACTCTTATCTATTCCTAGAAAACAAAAAATACTCGTCATATTTATAGTAATTTGTCTTACATATTTATTTTAGTTTCTAGTGAACTTAAGTGCTGAAATAGTCTATTAGTCATTTAACATTCGCCAATTGCTAAAAAGCTACTAGGCCTGGATCTTATTACAGCTCGAGTACACTAAATGCGAGTATTGAAGCTATTCATAAAATTAATACTTGCTTCACTGCTTCAAATCTTATTTATTAGATTACAAAACTAGTGAGGCGAGGCTCCCTAAATGAAACTTCGAATTGCTAAATATTAAATAATGTTATTTATCAGCATTAGCGGGAGTGGCATAAGTTTATTAAGTGAATCGGATGGTATCGGTGTGGGCAATGTGGTTTAAACGGTATACAATTTTCACTGATATGGGTTTATAGAGAAATATTATTTATTCCTGTACAAAAAATCAAAGTATTACAAAAGAAAGATGTAAATTTTTGAAAAAACAAAGTAACAGGACGGAATAAAATTATCAGTTAACTAACAAGTAATGAATTATTTAAACCAAAAATACCCGACTGCGAACCACTTTTTCATTTTGTTTTTTGATTTTTATTTTAATATACCCAGTACTTATTTATTTATTTAAATCTTTATGCACAAAATTGGCAAAGGCGGACTTAATGCCGTAGGCATTTTCTGCCAGTCGACCTTAGGGTGATGCAGAGTAGTATCACTCTCACGACTAAGACGAATCTATTGACAACAGTCACATAAAAATAAGACAAGCCGTTTAGGCTCTAGGACGTGCTAAAGAAATATACATACGTACACTCGAAAAACCTGACCCTCCTTTTTTCGCAGTTGGGTAATAAATTAATAAGTTATTGGTCAGACAAATTCTACATTTGAATGATTACAGTCTGAAAACGTAAAATATATTATTCAATAATAAATTTAAAATGCATGTTTATATTGAAATATAAATGTCTACGTAAAAATAAAAAGTCCAAAATGTCGTAACATTTAGATTCAAAATTCTGAATAAAATTGTTCAACATAATATTTTTTAAATAAAATCTGCAATAATTAAAAATATTACGTCGTCCTTGATTTAAGAAGCTATCAGCTTCTCAAAATATAATATGCATTGCTTCTTAAATTACCAAATTAACATCAGCGTTTGGAGTGACATTATTTACCAAATAAGACTAGATATACTTGCGTATCTGTTTATTATTCCACAATGCAGGTCAATACCAAAGGAGGTATTTTACTCAGAGGACGAGTACTCAATGATACTCGTTCTATAAATGTCTCATCTCGCATAAAACTCGCATCGAATCGAAAGAAAATAAGTAATTATTGTTAATGTATTTTTTAAAAACTTTGTGCCCCTTTTACGAAATTTATGCAAACGGAGGAGTCTGAACTTTAGCACATATAAGTTTGCACGGAGAAGAAGTGCAGAAAGGTAAAATAACAAAAAATGTATGATTAATGGTCAAATTTTGACCGCTGGGTGACCAGTAGGATATACCGACTAATCGGTGTGAACATTTCTATATCGCAAAATAAAATATTTGATTTGATGGACCACGCGAACGCAGTGAACGAGACAACCTTGTCATTGAATAATAAAACAGGAGTCACCTTGAGAAAAGACTTTAAAGAAAATTTTCTTAGGCCAGGCTCTCTCCACAAATTTTTCACTGGGATATCTTCTTTTTTACTTTAGGATGACACAGTGATTAGTTTGTGACTGTATTATGATGCAAAACTTCCAAATATCTCTAAAATCAAACAAGGGGAGGCGATATACCAATGTTAGTGATCACTCTATACAATTGAATCAGAGTGACCCAGCATTTTTTTTTATATTTATTTATATATTAATATAATTTGCTTATGCTTACCATCAGGTGGGGTAAATTCATTTTGACAAAGAATTCAAATGTGTTGCCTTCTTTGACTCATTAATAAAGAACGAGGTGCTTCCATTCTAACAGTCCAGTGTAATAGATATTCTCGTCCATTATGATTTTTACTAAAGTGATATGATAATAATTTTATTTTCATCGTTTACGTTTAAAGCGCTTAAAATCGGTGATGTGCAATGAGAGAAACCTATGTCCAGCAATTAACTGCAATAGGCTGATGATAATGATATTCTACTGTCAAAATATTTATCAGCTAATCAATTAGATAAAACCAACTCTGCCTCGTTGGTATGGTGCATAGCGTAAGTAACTGCAGATCAAAAGGTCTCGGGTTCAATTCCCGGGCCGGGCTGCTGTTTTTCTTACAAGAAACTGACATCTGACACCCTCAGGGTTGAGGAGGTCAGGTGTCAGTCACTCCGTGACAAAACTGATATTCCGGTACAACCAGTTGAACTAGTAGACGCCAAATCTTAGGAATAATAAAGGCTAGGAGATGATGAATTATGTAAAAAAAATCTGTCTTCAATTAACCAAAAATGTATGGCAATTTAACCATGAATTTTTGGAAATTCAGACTGTAAAATGTCATTATATAGTCTCGAAAATATTTCTTCTGTAATACAGTCCTACAAAAGAAATAATTCTGTATTATAGTTTACTTACTCTTTTAAAAAAGAATTCAGCATATTCCATTTGCACTTTAACTCGTATAAACAATTAACATAACAAAAAGTTCCCATATAATTAAATGACCAATTGTATATTGACATTATAAAACAAACCCTGATGGCATTAAAACCGATTCATTTAAGACATTTTCATATACCAATTACAGTAATTAAACTGTCTCTTAGTTTAAAGCATGTTGCGAAATTTTTAAACAAGTAAGCAGACCTTGACAGTAACTAAAATTGTTAAATGTTAAAAAGTATTTCATAATCATTCTGTCTATATACTGACCAATAACTTTTTAGTGCAGATTTAAACCTGTATATTACTAAAGAAGTCATTAAACTACCATAATAGTTACAGCTTGTAATTGCAATATGGTATTATTTCAATTTAATTGCAGTATAAAATGTCAACACTCTCATTAATATTTGTCATTTAGCGATTTTATTACAATACACTTGATTAAACTTCAGCAGAAATTCAATGTTATTGTAGCGACTTCATTATAACGTAAAATTATACTTTAGTACCATCAATTCAGGAAGAACTAATCCAGAAATGCACAAAGGTAGTTATTACACCGTCAGGTACAATATTATGCTATATTCCAATAATAACAACCGTTTGGATCAATAGAACTATTTGCCTTGAGGCAAAATCATTCCACCATACTAAAGCTGACTTGTGTGTTAGACGAGATGCAGACGAACATGGTCACCGTGATGATAGATTTGAGGAAGACGCTTAACAACATGTGGCATGAAAACTAAACTTCATGCACAGTGTTCACGGCCCTATTAAAACGTAGACGTCCACCGTGCATTCTTTCTAGAAGAAATTATAAGAACACACGTACAAAAACAAAATAAAATATAGAACAAGAAAAAAATTGCTAACTATATCTTGTAAGCATTTATCTATCTATCTAAAAATTCATGTTTTTATATTTTGCCATTCTTTTTTACTGTTATAACTACCTATTTGCTGATTTGGTGTATTGCACACATCGAATCAAAATAAATGTTGGCCGATCGTGGTATACTGCTCAGGCGAGTTCGAACCGTGCCATCAATGGTTGCTTCACACTGTCGCAATTTCGTGTATTACAGTACCGATGTATTAAGAAACATGTAAATGTTCCCTCGAGCGTCGCCATTCGTGCGGGGATGCTCTTAAATAGTGTTTTACACTGTAATTCTAACATTTCTTAGCTCTTACACCTTCGCAACAATAACGGAGTTTATTTCTAAATTAAAATTTCTAAATTTTAGACACCTTATTAGAGTGTACCGATGCTGTTTGTCTAGAAATATTTTTATAATGTCAATGTTATGTCAGGTGTGTATGTAAACTGTATAGAAGTATTATATCCAGATCTTATTATAATATTATATTTTCTGTACTCATAAAAAATATTTTTAATCATCACTTTTATACAATTTAAACAGAAACGCTTTGCACGTTTCTATTTGTTTAACTCGTTTACATTTGTCAGTTTAGCAGTTTAACGTTATCATGATGCGAATCAAAATAGGTAGCTTAACTTTTCTCATGAAGCGATAAAAAGAAGCAGTGTAACATTCAAAGAGATTATAGAACACTGTAGACTTGTAAGAAATCTTCTTACAATAGTATAATAGAAAATCATATTTGTATTAATATTAAATACTTTTCATATAATATCTATATGATACACCTCATATTTAAAAAGTATATATTAATATTAGTACCCAATTTAACACGCCCATATTACTAATAGCGTGTATTTATCTTGATCGAGATAATTGAAATCGATAGCGTCAATTATCACGGTAAGTCTTGACAATATATCCTTTCAACGATAGGTCGTGCCCAATGGGACAAGTGCTCCTTTGCCATTTATATACTATAACCTTAATATATACACCAACGCACCAAACTCAATTTATATAATGCTAGTTAATGCCTGCGTTTATATCGGTTATCGCGGCAAATAGTAGCCTATTTGTTATTCCGATGTATAAACTATATCACTGTAAAGTTTCATCCAAACCCGTTGAGTAGTTTTTACATGAAAGAGTAACAAACATCCATTCTTACAAACTTTCGCGTTTATAATATTAGTAGGACGCAATACATGAATACCTAGTAAGTAAAGCGTATGTCATATTTTTATAAGAAACTTAAAGATACCACAAAACAACAATTTTAAATCAAATTAATGTATTTCTTTTATTTCTAGAAGGTCTTTTCAGGCATTTTCGAAACTTTACCTTTGTGACTCTGTTTAGAAGTAATTTGAAGTTGCCTTCAAAAATTTACCAAGATTTTGAGAATTCATTTCATTAAAAATACTTTTTCTTTTAAAATAGACTTTGTCTAAAGTAGTATTTAATAATAAAGCTATATATATATATATATATATATATATATATATATATATATATATATATATATATATATATATACATCAACAAAAAAAATTGGAGTGTCTGATTGTAATTTCAAATTACATCAAAATACAATATTTACTTATTTTGTCTGTCTGTCTGTTTGTTCCTGCTAATTTCTGGAATGGCTGGACCGATTTTAACGGGACTTTCATTAATAGGTAGCTGAAGATAAAAAGAGTAACTTAGGCTATTTTTTTAACTAGTTTCTACCTGCGGCCTTAGCCACCTATTGTCGTACCGCACGTAACACCGCGGGGTTTAGCTAGTTAACAATTAGATATTATTCTGATTTTTGAGATCTTAATCTATTACAAAACCTCTTTGTAAAACTATAATAACTTTTAATTAAAAAAAAAATTACACCATTTTTGAGGCACTTTATGGAACAAAATAAATAAGAACGAAATGAGTAAAAAACAATATTTTACATATATACACTCGGCAAGTATACTATTTGCACAAATAGTAGCAATTATAAATTATAAAACTGATTATATCCTAAATTAAACTTGAAGTCACGTCTTTTCTACTATATAATAAACAGGTTATGCTATATTGTACATTGTATAATAATTATATGTAACGAAATATGAAGCATCTAAAGTAATAAATTACATATAAGTACATCATAAACTGCAAGAATGTTATGCGCTCATTAATTGTAAAATTCAAGTTTAAAAGATTGTGAAGGCTTTGCAATGCTGTTACGAGTACAAATAAAACGGGTGGAAAACCGAACCGGTTTAACACGAGCGCATCAGATCGTATACTCGGTACGTGGAGTGTGACAAAATTCATTGTTACAAAGTGGGACAGTCTACGTCAATGTTTATTGATGCAGCTGGGTAACATTAAAGTGAAGGTAATGTTGAATTTAAATTTCAATCCTAGAATTTGCTACACAGACGATTGAAAGTAACAATGATATATTTAAACATTCAAAGTGATACTGATTAGTTTCTTATGCATTTTTAACTTTATTTATACACATGTTGAATACAAAATATCTCAGGCAAAAAACCTAATAATAGCCTATATAAAACCTTTTACAGGGGCAGTCTACAAAAAAACAAAATTTAGTATTATATTAACCACGGTGCATACACAGAAAATTACTGGAAGAAACTATTTAATTGAATAAATAGGTATGGCTTATAATGATTATCATCATCATAAACAGCCTTTAGAAGTTTAATTTACGACATTCATTTCCTCAGAAAAAAGTTTGAATAACGACATATAAACATCAATGAACGTTAATGTTTAGGCAAGCTCTTTCTAAATATGCTTGCTTCTTGAGAGTAATTTTTTACGATGCGCGCGCACACCGTTACGAAAAACCAACACCCTGACAGCTGTAGTCAACATTTTAGTTGGATCGTATTTTCTTTTTTCGAAAGACGGTCCCCATTTCATGTCATCCATATTTTGAATATTTTTATCATTAATTTCATTATGACGAAGACTTAAAGACTTTAAATACTTGACATTGGCAGAAATAGCTGATCCGGCTGGTTGCTATCTCATCAAAAGAAGAAGAAGAACATTTCAGTTTTACAATTTTTTTATCTTAACACACCAAAGCAGTATAACTTCTAACGCGAGTACACACACTTGTTTATTACTTTTATACAGTTTTTGATAATCATCATAATTTGAACCACATTTTTACTCATGTTCTAACTATCTACGAAATTTCTATAACAACTAGTCAATATTAGGAGCTATTAAAGTTCCTTGAACTATTGTAGAACCATTTTCAGTCACGTTTCTAACTACCCGTAACGACCGCCACATATGTCAGTACGGCTACCAATTATTCAAGCATATTTTAAAATCAAATCTAGAATTATAACAATACATGACTTTACTGATTAACTAGTTTAAATCATTGTCCATTGTTTTCTATTTATATGGTAACCGTCGACCTAGAGCATTACCGTTTCTCATCAGTATGCCTTTTATGATGTTGCCGTATTATGCAAAGAGTCACTCTGTGGTCACTACATCTAAGCCTTGATCTATATTGTACCTACTTGAACGTACTTACAGGTATATCTTTATAGAGTAAATAGAGTAGTACAATTATTAACGGAACGAAAAAGAATAAACCATTTACTCTGACTAAAGAAAAAAAGTAACAAAGTTCTAAGAAAGAGAGCATACTCCGTCTTATAATTTTTTATCATTTTATTGATTTATTAATTCGGGTATGTAATTAATAAAAAAAATCAAATCAAAACAATAAAATTCAACATGAAGTTATAAAATAAACAGTGGACATCTTTATAATATCTAACACTTTGAATGTCGATAATATTATTTTTTTTAATAAACAGAGAGCAAGCAAGCAGACGTACCGCCTGATGGTAAGTGATCACCGCCGCCCATGAACACCCGGAACACGAAGGCATCAAAAGTGCGTTGCCGGCCTTTTAAAAAGGAGTACGCTCTTTTCTTGAAGGTTTGAATTTCAATTTATGTAGTACACTTGTTGGTCCTTTTTTTATTCATCATTCATCAACCATGTCTATAATTTTGTTATCTTTCCACCTGTTCTAGCTTAGTCTATCTGACTCAAGGAAATTTCAAAATAAATAAACAAACAATGTAAACCAAAATTTGGAACTTCTATAAAACCACCAAAATGCTATGCGTATGTAATGTAATAATACATTTATCTGTAACAGCTGATCATAAAATAGCAATGATTATTTATAAATATGCTATATATAGTGTAACCTTCGTCTGTTCGTTTTATTATATTTTTATATATCCTATTGTAGTGTTGCAAAATGGATGCTATAAAAAACTACTACTAATCCAATACAGCAATAAACTGCATTGCATAAAATACAAATCTTTTTATGTATTAATTACTGTGCATTATAAGTTCACAATAACTTATAGTATTTAAATGATATATATTGATGGGAAATTGACATATAAATTGACGCCCGTCGCCATTTCGGCTTAATAAAACACGCTGCTGAAGCGCCTTTATTAATTTAGTTAATGTTTTTAATTGGGGCATACGTTCATGATACTGATGCTCAAGGTAGAAGACGTTAAAACAATAAACGATGCTTAATCTTAAAAAAATATATTCAAACTACAAATTTAAAAATAAAAAAGAATTGTTTGTATCTGTGTCAATTATCAACTGTCACTGTTTAAATAGTTTATTGTAGACTAGCTGTTCACCGCGGCTTCGCCCGCGTGTGTCGGTTATCGCGGTTAATAGTAGCCTTCATTCCTCAAGAATCAGAGTATTTCCATTTCCAATTTCGTTAAACATCGGTGCAGTGGTTTAGCCGTAAAAGCGTCACAGGCAGACAGAGTTACTTTCGAATTGATATTATAGCATGGATATGCCTATTAATATAGAATTAAACGAACTATTTACGTATAATATTTCTTTTCATTCTAATTTTTGTCTATGGTATTAAAATGTATGAGGAAATCCACAAAGATTTCGGTATTTAAATTATGCATAGCATTATTTCATGTCTTCTTGGTTTTCTTACTTTGTGGTTAATCCGCCGTTGTCCTACTTTACGAAAGAAAAGAAGTAATACGACATTAATAATATTTGACGGTGCTTTGTAAGATCCAATTTAGTTTAAAAGACAACTTACTGCCACATGAAAAGTGAATGTTAGGTTCAAAATTTAATTTCTAATGTTATAATAATTTTATGTCAAAAAATAATTAGTTTTTCATGAACTGCAACTTTTCAAGGTAAAATCAGAGGTATGTAAGTGTTCAAATGAGAATAAAAACAGTGTTTCTAAAGACAAGGTACACCTGATTTGTTATAAAGAAATTAAAAAAAAACGTATTATAATAACCGTTTTCTCATGCTTTTTATGTTCGGTATATTTAATCGTCAGAACACAAAAAACAGAATAAAACAAAAACTGACGCTTTTTAAATTGTGTGTTTTTATCATTTTCTTATAATATTTAGCTTCGTGTGAATGAGTCGAAGTATAATTACTTCACTAATTTATTGGAAGCGTTACGTGCGAAACGTAAATATTAAGCCAGGTCTACCCTTAATTAATTTTAATTTATACATTGTAATACTAATAAAAAGCGAATGAATCAAGTAAATACTTAAATTCACACGCTTAAAGAAAACTTCACAGAGCAAATTGAAAGAGTTGTTTTGAGTTTTTGTTGAATGAAAAAGCCAAACAGTAAATGGGAAGAAATATTAAAACACATCTAATACCTTTGAACTAGCAATTTTTGTATACATATACTCGAATTTTGTATAAATAGAATCTCGGAAACGGCTCCAACGAACTTCATAAAAATAATTTAGTATGCAGGGGATTTTGGGGGAGATAAATCGATCTAGCAACCAGGATTCATTTTAAGAACATTGACTAAAAAAATACTGAGCAAATATCATTCATCCTGGTACTATATATACTTGGGCACGCCGTCATTGCGGCGGTAATACCCGTTATGGAGGATTAGCTCGAGATGCATCACGGGAGCCTCTCATACCGACTGACACAGGTGATAACTGGGAAAGGATCCTTCGGAGACTAGCTGTGTCTGATCCGCAAGGAGCCAACGCCTGAGCACCACCACTGCGATGGCCTGACTGTGAACACGGCATGCCACACACACGGGCAAGCCGAAGTTCGATCTCGTGGTGGCCATCGGAGTGGGGTTCTCTCACTCAGTAATATGACTGCAGCCATGTTGCGGAGCGAGAGCGCGTGGAGCTCTGGCACCTCTTTCTGCGAGCAAGTTATGCTTGCGAAGAAGATGGCGGAGAGGGACCGGGAGAGGTTTAGAACTCTCCCTGTCCGCCAAGCCAGACGACTAGGGTGCCGGAGATGGCAAAACGATCTCCGTCCTCCATAAGCGCAAGCCAGGTGAGGCCACCTGTCACCTTAGCAGAAGCAAGCCGGGGTGACGGCGCGAGCTTTGCAAAGTGCTCGCACTCTTTTCTAAAAAGAGCATTAGGATTCCTACACAGAAGGGGGCCATCTACAAACCGTACGTGGCCCGAGGTACGTCGAGGTTCCTGGGATTTCTTTTCGAGGGTGCACCTGGTTCCCTGACTTCTAGTACTCGAGACGGTGTGCGGTTTTTAGTCGGTTCAATTCCAACGTAGCCACGAGTTGGTGGTATCCCAAGGGTTTTCATACAAAAAAGTACTATATAGTAACAAAATAAAGAAATAAAGTTTGTGAGGTTGTAGGAGGTCTTTGGATTTAACTGGTTTTGAGATTTTTTTTAAAAATAGAACATTACATTACTTGTGAGTGTCGTTGGCTATGTACCTGAAAAATATTGTTTGACATACACACGAGTGATACCGCGGGAAAAAAGTAATGAACAATTTGAATCAAGAGTAAATTAATTAATTAATTAATATTTCGGACATTTAACACACAAAGCTATCTAATCCCAAACTAAGCAGAGCTTGTGTTATGGTTGCCAAGACAACTGATATAAATACATTTATACTTTTTTTGTAAATACATACATACCAAACACAGAAAACACACAAATTCCGAAACAAGGATTTGAAGATCATACAAACATCGGGACGAACCCGAGATCTCAAGTACAGCAGTCGCATACGCTACCATTGCGCCATAGAGGCACGCTTATGATATTGACGTCAGTCGGTCTTAAAATAGGGATATAATTACAACTTGTAACATATATGCACATGAATGCCTTGTTACTAGGTCAAGGATAAGTATTGCGTAATGATGAGCTAAGAGAGGACAAAACCAGTTTAAATATATAAACATGAAATATATTAAAATGCTTACATTATAAGTTGAATTATGAATGGCCATTGCTTTTTTAATTATTCTGTGGGAGTTTTTAGGTGGTACCAATTAGCAACACTGCGCTGCAACGGCACGTATTTCGTAGTATTTTGTCGGTCACCGCACTGCTTTCTACTACATTAAGTACTTAATGTATACACTTAATGTCTTTCTTTTCCACAATTTACTTTGGTACTACAAGGATATTGTGTATTAGGCGAAAGTAATTAGATGCTCTAAATGCGCTACTATTAATGGAGGTTAACGCTATTAAATTTGCTTCTTGTTACATACACTGCGTGTAGTTTAATATATCTTAAAGACTTAGGTGAACCATAACTAAAACTTTTAAATTTTTGTTAAATCAAATCTGCAAATCTTTTGGATTTTAGCCAATTGATTGCAATTACTAGCATCTTTTTTTTTCTTTTGTTGAAATGAAGTAGAATATAAATTAGTTACAAGAAAAAAACCATTTCCGTTTGTTTTAATTTGGTGTCCGCATGAAAAAACCGCGAAAGATTTCTTCTGCGGAACCGTCTTATTTACTAGGTTAAAACACTTTTACACGATTTCTGTACAAAATTAATTTAACTCAGTTCTGACATACTGATAGAATGACGAATCAAACGTCTTTCTTCTTCCACAAAATACTTTCAATTAATCTTAACTGTAGCTATTTATTTTGACCCTGACAAAATAGTCACATTTACGCAAATAATATTCTCTATCCTCTAATGATGCAATTATCAACGTTTAATTTTATTTACACAAGAAATTGTACCATCAAAATTAATTCGAACATGGTAACACTGTACCGGTATATAATAAACAACATAAATAAAAATTAAAAGATTGCATAATAAATTATATTGCCTGTTATTCTTATTATATAGTTCATTCATACTGATACGTATTATAAACTCAAAAGTAACTCTATCTATCTGTCTGTTACGGTTTACACTTACACACACACACACATGCACACACACGCACACATAGTATTTAGCATAAGCTAATGTTGCTAATTAAAACTCCAAAAAACACAAAGCGAAAATCTGTTAAAGAGAAAGCAACCACTTTTGATTTCGTTCAATGTCGTTCACGAAAGTATCGACGTAAAAACTCACTTTTTCTGACGTCATCGCGAATTGAGGCAGGTCAAGTTCACTCTCGCTTTCAATGAAAGTGAATCTAAGAGTGAAAGTGGTATCAGTATTTAGTAGTATTGTATGACGCGAACGGCTACGTCAGTATGTATGGCGAATGACGCGATTGTGACGTTAGTGAGTAGTGATAGTAACAGTTGTCGAGACGTAAGAGCTTTGTTTCATTTATGTTAAGGTTTAAAACTGTTGTTTTATGATATAGGTGGCAAACGAGCAGACGTGTCGCCTGATAGTAAGCGATTACCGCCGCCCATGCACACCCACCATCACCAGAGGCGTCACAAGTGCGTTGCCGGCATTTTGAGAAGGAGTACGCTCTTTTCTTGAAGGTTTGAAGGTCATATTGGTGCGGGAAGGCAGGCGACAGTTCATTCCACAGTTTATCGTTAAGTATGATAGGGAAAGTACCTACTCTACTTTTGTGTCCGTGTGTTGGCGGATTAAGAATACGATATGTCATCATCGTTATTCAGCCCGTGGGGAGTGTTGTGAGAGTCGACTAAAGGAGCAAACCACCAGGAAAACAGCAACTGCAAAGTGACGAAAAACTTGAAAAGAACCCTTTACTTATACTAGCTAGCTTAGCATAGAATGCCAAAATCTCCTACCCAAGGAAATCTCTACATCATTAGTAGATGATAGTTAGAATATATGGTACTGTAGTCTTTTTTGAGAGAAATTTATTTAAAAAGTTAACGAAAAGCCATGTCTATTTCCGTAAAAACGATAATACCATAATATGCGATAATAGAGATTTTTTTCATCTTTTTATCCACTTGTCCAGATGTTTCTATGATAAACCAAAATATCTATAAGAATCTCATATTAAAAATACAAAACATGACGTTGTTTCATATTTAAGATAAAACTGGATAAAAATCTAGATACACATGTTTAAATTTACAAAATACAAAAAATATTTAAAATAGTATGGAGTAATTTTACAAACAAAGATAAAGCCTAGCAAAAATGTGCCTTCATTGTTTATTTTTTTTTATGTTTCATTCTTAGCGTTTTTTTAATTAGTGTAATTAAAAACACACACACAATTAGATTATTTTTTATTATATTATAGCACTGATAGCTTACCGTAATACCTACTTAAATTATTGTTCACGTTTTTAGAGTTGCGATTATTTTTGTAATAAGCAATAAAACCTATTCCACAAATTTTTATAAGATTTGAAAAATACTTAACAATTTAAGTACAGACATATGGGTAACTAGGACAATTTACTGGTGTAGGATAAATATTAGTATTGCCATGAATTTTTAACGCCAAAAATAATTTTTCGTAGTGTCATACCTGCGGAGATAATGACACATTCTTCGCGTAAATTCATACTTGAAATATAGGATATCCACTGATTACTGCAAATTGTAGACCAATTAAACATTTGATCACATGATATTAATGAAACTTAATAATATCAAATAAGCCACATCTAATGTTCAAACATTCTTAGATGTCTTAAGTCAATAGTGGATATCATTAACCAAAGAGGTTAGGGACAAGATTCATTTATTTTACAATGATAAATGTAAACATCTATCTATGCATTTTATACATTTATGCATGTTAATCACTGAACCAATGGTTTTGAATTCTATTATCTCGATAGAGGGGACATTGAGGCACGGTCTAGCCATTTATACTTAACTGAAAATACTATAAGAACGGAAACAGGTTATTTGATTTTAGACATCGTATATGCCTTGAACGTTTGTTCACAAAATATACTAAATAAGGCAGTTATTATAACAAATACTAGGTCAGTAATTAAGAGGGCTTACTTTGCGTTCAGTTAGCAATCATTGTTGCCGCATTTGTTGCCAATCCGACTTAGAAGCAAGAAATGCTTATAGAACACATAATTACGGGTCATTTCTAATTGCAAAGGTAAATTGTTATAATGGCCGTGTAGACTATATCTGAAGTTTTGCAATACCTAAGCTATTTACGACTAAGCTGTTGTATAAACTGGGGCATAGTAGAGATTATTTTTCGTTAAATTAATAAAATTATTTATTTTTATAAACAGCATTATTGAAAAGAACAGGCAGGTGAACTTGAAATAAGACTTCTATAAATAACACTAATTGTATGAAGCTTTCCTAATTGAGAGCATGAGCAGAACTCAAGAGCAGTAGCCACCATCCATGCAGAGAATGCAATGCATTTGGCCACCCGTCTAAATATTGCATTTGAAACAGTCTTAAAACTGTGAGACCTCAAATAGATTGTCGTAATCATTTAACAAATAAAAAATCGCAATATATTTCTAAAATAAATTGTCATCATCATCACAGCCGAAAAACGTCCGATGGCTAAATAGGCCTCTCTAAACGCTGTCTACAACAACCGGCCCTGTGCTGCCCATATCTAATCTTATAGACGAGCTGACATAGTAGCGTTCTTGTAATTAAATAGGCAATGAATAACTAGTTCTAGTTTACTAGGTATTGTACTAGTTCGGGGGAGAGTGGCGTTAGAGGTCAGTATTGACGTAGTCAACGCCTTTAACTCCCTCCCGTGGTGGGTGATTAGAGAGGCACTGGTGTATCACCAGTTGCCCCTTTACCTGTGGTACATATTGTTCATATCCTATATGGGTCGGGATAGCGAAGAACATCGAAGGGAAGCTTCTGCCGCTGGAAGACTGCCCCACGTGGACGTATGAACGTGAAGTCTTAGTCGACCAAACCGGACGAGACTTGTCCCTGCTAGTAATCACTGCTGCCATGCTGGTGGGTGAGGAGGGCTAGGATGCAGTGGTCTCTTTCTGGGAAGCTGTACTGCTTCAGAAAGAGACCTTTGAACGGTATCGGGAAAGAGCCGATCCCGAGGGTAGAAAACGTCGGCGGTGATAAATATTCGAAGGGATTTTTCACCCCGTAAACAAATAAAAGGTTGTACTCGTGCAATGATTCTGACGGCCTCGTTGACGCAGTGGTAGCGTGTGCGACTGCAGTGCATGAGGTCTCGGGTTCAATTCCCTGGTCCTACTCAAATATTTGTATAAT